>PVHY01001648.1:46999-150344 GCA_004024945.1 Uropsilus gracilis
GGTTCGAGTCCCGCCTGGGGCCCGTAGCGAGACCTAGTTCCAAAAAATAGCTGGGCGTGGTGGCGCGCGCCTGTCATCCCAGCTACCTGGGAAGCTGAGGCTGGGGATTGCTTGAGTTCGTGGTACCCCGGGCAACGAGAGCCTGCGGTTCCACGGGCAAAAACAGCGAGACCTTGTCTCAAAAAAAAAAAAAAAAAAAAAAAATAGCAAAACCTTGTCTCAAAAAAAAAAATCCATGAGAAAAATCTTATTTCTTCAGTAACTTCCCATCTCATCATACACCCTTTTGTCATTTGTTCATCTGGATAAACTGAGGATTAGCAGGAACTTTCTTCTCTGGAAATCAGACCTCTGCTTTCCTCCCCGTCCACTGGGAGTTCAGGCAGACAAGAAGCCCCCCACCCTCCCGGGGTGCCCTTCGGCAGTGGCCTTTCCCCACTCCGGCAGCTCTAAGTCACCTTGCCACCTACCAGGCCTCTGCCAGGCCATCAGTCCTAGTCATGCCTTAAAAAAAACTCTTGGGAAGGGGGGGTGGAACACACCCCCCTAACCTGCCCATTTATGGGTTCATGTTCTTGGGACTGAGAATTTTGCTTCCTCCTGTGACTACTAATGGAGGACAAGATGACCTTGGTTCTGGGAGCAAGAGCTCGAAATGGGTTCACAGCTTCAGAGTCAGTGCTCCAGAGAGGGTGGGAGAGAGGAAAAGGCAAGCTATAAATGACACCCAAAGTAAGAACAGAAGACCCCAGGGGAGGTGTGGTCATTTAGTTGGGAAGGCTCTGGGAAGGGTCACTGAGGAGCTGGAATACCCAGTAGAGTCATGCTACCTGATCTGGTGGCTACAGCAGAAGAGGGAAGGGGCCCTGAGTGGCTGGGATGGCTGGAAGTTTCCCCAGAAAGCATCTCGTTTCTTTGGAACCAAGTATCTCTTCCCACTTATCAAATAAGTGTCCACAGACAGGTCAAGGACATCCATCCAACTGTCTCCTGTCCATTCATCCCTCTGCCTGTCAGTTCATCTCCCCATCTGTCCATCCTTCCATTCAGTCATTTGTCCATCCATCAAGCTGTCATTCCACTGATCTGTCTATTCCATTCATCCATCGTCTCATCTACTCATCTACCCATTCATCACTCATTTATCCTTTCATCCAATGAGGTCAGGCCCCAGCCAGTCTCCCCAGGGCTGCTGGGAAGGGCCTGTGGTCCTGTGGCATTTATGGGGCATGTGACCTACCTGCCTGGCCTGGGGAGGCAGCCCCGCCCCAGCCCTCAGGCAGGGGGTTGGTCCAGGCATGTGGGAGTATTTATACCTCCATGGAGGTTCCTGGGGTATTGATGGACTGAATGACTCCCCGAAGCCGTGATGGTGGCCATGGCCCGGAGTCCACTGTGAGTGCTTGGATTAAGCTCCTTTGGGACCAGGATTGGGTGGCAAGGGCTAGGAAGGGGCCTGGAGAAACTGCAAGCTGCTCAGAGGTGGCCAGGGATGGTGGAAAGGCAGGGGTACTGGGCAAAGGGAAGTAGGAGAACAGACTCTGTTGGCGCCAGACACCTGCAGCAAGGCTGGCACCACCCTGGAAGACAGGTGAGTCTGTAACCATTTTCTGGCCTCTGTCTCAGTATCAGAAAGGACAGCAAGAAAACTAAGACTATAGGAGAGATTAAGGTGAGATATCTGGAAGAACTTCCAAGTGAGCCCTGGACATGGAAAGCAGCTCCAGTGTCTTTCCAGGGTGGTCTTAGGGAGGAATGTTCTAGGACTAGCCTAATTCTAGAAGCAGGGGTATGGCTAAGTGGCTTGGGGAGAGCATGGATTTTGGGGGGATGGGAATGACTCAGCTGTGGGTGTCAGTAAGGAAAGCATTGCATGGGGGACCCAGTGGCTCTTCATCCTTTGTTCTTCTTCCCCCTTCTACCCCCTGCCCTTTTCATCTCTAGCTCTCTTTCATCTCAAGGCATTTTAATCAGATCTCCAAGCAAGGGTAGCTGACCCATTTCCTAGGCCAAACAAGGCAGGGTCAAGAGCCTGAACAGCAAGAATTTTGGCCTCAGAACCTGCAACATTGATAGGAAGAGAGGAAATAGAAACCCCCTCTTTTCACACACCTCAGCATTCTCAGTATTCTGGAGTGGCCCCCAGTCCCTTCCCTGCCACCCCTCAAAGATAATTAGGGAGTTGCTCCAGGGGACCCCTCCCAGCAGCCTGAGGGGTGGAGCCCCGGGTGGGGCCGAAGGCACAGCCCCACCCCTCATAAAACATGCTGCCGCAGCCAGCAACAGAAACCATTAAGGTGGAACTGCACTGGCTCCACCTCACTCATAAAGGGCGGGTAGGAGGCAGCCCAGGTGGGTGGGTGGGTGGGTGGGAATGTGGAGAGAGCCCAGTGAGAGCCCTCCTGTGACTCAGCTGCCCACAGGGACAGACCCTGCCAAGGAAACCTCCAACCTTGCCCCCCACCCACCACTCTCTCTGGCTTCCAGATGTGAGCAAGAAAGCTGAGGTGTTCCCGAGGTGGGGCCGTGTGGTATAATGGTTAGGCACACTGGCTTTGAAGCCCGTGTCTGAATCCTGGGGAGCATAATTTACTAGCTGAGTGAACTTGGGCAAGTCAGGTTAACCTCTCTGAGCCTCAGTTTCCTCATCTATAAAGTGGGAATGATAATATACACTCTCCTTCTGGGCTGTAATAACTCACCCAGCTGTTCCTGATCCCTTTGAGGATTTCCTCAGGGAGGTCCCTGCTGAAGGCAGAGCAAGGGTGAGGCCCTGCTGGAAGCTCTGTGAACAATTCACACCTCCATGGGACCAACTATGACATCTTTAGACACCCCAGCACTTCACTTTACTTATAAGGGAACTGAGGTACAGCAGTAATGACTTGTCCAAAGTTGCACAGCCAGCAAATGGGATATTCTCTGGCCCCCAGCCACAAATGACTCCTCTGCCCGAGTCCTAGGCCACTAGGGAAAGTGTCTCTGAGAGGTGGGGAAATGTTTGGGTACAAGAAGCACAAACCTGACTGTGAAAAGGACGCAGAGGAGATTCTGTGGTGATTGATCCTGTTGTCCAGCTTCCTGGGGAATTTCATGCTTCCTGCTCAGATTGGAGAGTCATTTCTTCCCTCTCCCTGAATCCAAAAGGATCAAGTTTATTTCTTCTATTCCCACTCCTACCCTCCACTCTCCAAGTCATAGAAGAAGAGAGGAGAGTTGAGACAGCTTTCCTAGAGATTTGTCTAATATTTGGCCATGGTTGTCCCTCTTATAATGTGTATTTGCGGTGCAGTTAGAGCTCTCACAGGCCTGAGAATCTGGAGATGGGGTTTTCCATTTTGGTTGTGCAGGCCTGCGCATGACACATCCTCTCTGGGCCTCAGTTTGCCTCTGAAAAAAGTAGGGTTCATAACCTTGCTCTCTTACCATTGGTATGCTGGTCAGTATTCACCAACCCTAAAAAAAAAAAAAAAAAAAGTTTCACGTCCTATTTGCTCATTCCCATGGGTGAAACACAACCACCATGGCCAGGGGACTGTTTTCACAAACATGGAGCTGGGCTGCCCGTCATCTCACACCACTGCTCCCCTCTGGGGCAAAGGGAGGAGGAAATGAAAAAGTAGACAAGAACTTTGTGAACAGTGGAGTGCAGCACAGGTGCTGGTGGTGATGATCACCTCTACAGTCCCGGGGACCCCAGGGCACCATCCACCTCTGGGAGCTCCTGGCCTGGCTCCAGCCCAGGAAGGGATAGCCTGCACTTAGTGGCAGGGTGACAAGAGCCCTGCGGGGACACTCCTGAGAAAGGACCTCCTCCTGCTTTCGGTTTGCTGATACTTGCACACACATATCTACTGTGCTTCCTGCAGCCAAGGCAGGTAGGATCAAGCCCAGAGGTCAGTGACAGATTCCTTCTGGGTGCAGATGCCAGCCCCAGGACACTGGAGCCTTCTGAGATGTCTCCAGAGGAGCCCAATGTATCAGAGTCATCCCTCCTTCCTACTCTAGTCCTAGGACTCTCTAGCCACTCTGACTCTGCCACAGGGGAATACCTGGAATGATCTTTAAGGTTACAGAATCAGGAGGAGGAAAGTTTAACCTCTGCCAGTGGGGGCGGATGATGTCAGGGAACTGGAGGTGGGAGGCAGGAAAGAGGAGCTCCCTCTGCTCTCCCTGCCCCCACCTTCAGAGCTCATGCTTTAAATTAACTCTGTGCCACTGCTAATTACTAATAATAGCTATCATTTATTGAGCATGTACTATGCATTAAGCTATTTACAAGAAATAGTTCATCTAATCCTCCAGAGAGGTACGTATTATTAGCCCTATTTTACAGATGAGGAAACTGAAGTGCAGGGAAGGAAGTTAAGTAACTTGCCCAACTGAAGTTCCACAGTTACTGGGACCCAAACCAAATCCAGACTCTAGAGTTTCTGAACTAGATTATCCAATTTTGAGAGCTCTGCCAGTGACTCCAGGGAGGAATCACAGAGCAAGGCAGTTCACCCCTCACTCTGCACTAAGTCCCTCCCTGTGCTGGCCAGGAGTCTCTCATATACACCAGTCAGAGCTCCTCTACCTAGCCCTGAAGAAAGGGGACCCCTTGGTGTGCATTTCGTGGGAAACTCCCTCTTTCTGGGGCTATCTGGTCTTAGGTAAGACACTTAACTGACCTGAGACCTCCTTGCCTCATTCCTAGAATAGAGTTTCTTCAGCTAAGGTTGACTCCAAGGTTGACTCTAAGGATGACTCCAAGCCAGGAGTCATCACTCAGTAAACTTACCCAGAGGGGGCCCTGACCAAAGGCCTTTCAGGGGTTTTTGTATCTTCCATGCATGGCAAAGGTTCTGAAATCTGCAAGGCCTCTCTGGCCCTGTGGACATGGAAGAGGTGGACTGGTTGTTTGGCTGAGTCAGGTAATGAAAGTCCAGACCTTCAGTGAAGGCCTTAGATTTGCAGGAACTCAACCAAGGCATCTTATAATGTCATGGGAAATAAGGGAAATAGGATGAGGATGAGGCAGATGGTGGAGGGGTCTTTCTAGGAAGGCCAGGCCTTGGGGGGTGGCATGTACATACTGGAACTTGGGGAGTTTCCTCAAAGGAGCGGGGCTGGTTGCCAGCACCCCCAAAACTGAAATGACAGCCAAACAGCTAGGACAGGAAGAGCAAGGGTAGCTGCCAACTGGGCTTGGGTTCCCCAGCCATTCTCCCCAAGTCTGCCAGGCCTAAAGCAGCAAGAACAGCAGGAAAACAAGAATCTTGGCTCCGAAGCCACTGGCACATCTGGTCAACCAAGGCCAGTTGTGTGACAAGTGTCCTTGAGCATTTTCCATGTGCTAGGTACCTCATACACCTCCTCTCAGTTCACCTTCATGCCACCCCTGTGAGGGGCATCTGCAAGGTCTGTTAATCAGATCAACAAGTGAAATGCAGGAAATAACGTAGTTTGTTCAAAGTCACATAGCCAGGAGTGGCACCACTGGGCCTTAAACTCTGGTGGGCCCAAACTCTTTATCTCAGGTAACTCTGTCTTCAGAGAGGGGAAGCCAGCCCAAGCCCCCTTCAGGTGACTATGTTGGAGGCCATGGGAAGGCAGTCCTGGGCTGAGGCCAGGTGCGACAGGCAGGCCCGAGCTGTCCCGGGAGCTGTCCAGGGAGTAGGAGCCAGGCCCAGCTGTCATGCGGAGCCGGAGATGGGCTGCCCCACACCTTGGGCCCCATGCCTGCTCCACCGTGGTGTCCAGTTACGGCCAGCTCGGCGCTTCCCTGGTCACGCCACATTTAGCACTGCCGAGTGAGCAGGCGCCAGCATAGGGAGACTCTTGAAGGGGTGGGAGAGCCTCCCACCGGCCCCCACCTGGACCCCAGCTATCAGCATCCTCCCCACATCCATCTCCTTAGGGATTTTGGACAGATTCCCTCTTTCCCTTGGCCCCATAACTCTCTCTGTCAAATGCAGGAGACAGTTTATTTAGCAAAAATGAGTGAGCCTTAGGTGGATGCCAGGGGACCCCCAAGTGCATCCCTTTGTGCAGAGCTTTGGAGAGCATGGCCTGGCAAATGCAATTATCCTGCTCTGCTTGCAGGGGGTCTTGGCTAGGACCTGTTGCCTGCCCACCCCCACCCCCAGCACACCCCAGCCCCACTTTGACCCCCACCCAATGTAGAAATTATAAGAGTGCCACATCCAGAGTTAGACAGATCTGGGTTCAAACCCTGACTCTTGAAAGGATTAGCTGTGTGACTTGAGCAAGTCACACGATCCCTCTGAACCTCCATTTCCTCCACTAAAATGTGGGGGTAATAATGCACCTTCCTCAGGTTTGCTCTGAGAACCCAATGTGAAAAAATCTTCAGATCATTTACAGAATGGCCACCCCAGAGTGGGCCCTCAGCAAATGGTAGCCTCCACCAGGGTCTACGTGGGCAAAGAAGGGCACATCCAGCAAGTGTGCTCTGTCAATGAAGGAAACGGAAGGCAGAGAGCAGGGTTCATAATTGTGAGAGCCAGTCTAGTAATGATATCCATAATGAAAACTGACTTTTACTGAGCACTTACTATTTGCAAAGCACAATTGCTAAATGCTCTATGTGCACGATTTCATTCGTGACAGCATCCCACCAAGGTCGGTCCTTTTGTGGATGACGATACTGACGTTGAGAGAGCTTTACATTATTAGCAAAGGAAGGCCAAGGTGGGCTTTGGCTGAGACCTCTTACCACTAGCAGTGGTGGAGAAGAGTTCTAAAATTCTAGAGGATTCTAATTATACAGAAGGTCTAAGCAGAAAAAGCCCTTGTTTATCATCTAATCCAAGCTCCAAGCTCCCCCCACCCCCAGTTCTATTTATTTTATCTTATTTATTGGGGGGGGTAGATTAGATCTCACTATGTTGCCTGGGGTACCACAAACTCAAGTTACCCGAGGTACCATGCACTCAAGTGATCCCCAAACTCAGCCTCCCAGGTAGCTGGGATTACAGGCACTACCTTGGTGCCCGGCTGTTTTTTCAAGACCAGGTCTCGCTGTGATGTCCAGGGTGGTCTCGAACCTGCAAACTCAAGCGATCCCAAGCCTCTTGCCTCCCAGCACTTGGACAACAGGTGCACACCACCATGCCCGTCACCCCCCAGTTTTATTAAGAAATAATTGACATACATCACTATAAGGTATACAGCATGGTGATCTGGTTTACATATATGGTAAAATGATGCTCCCAGCAGCTTCAGTTAAGCCCCATCTTCTCATACAGATAAAAAAGAAAAAAGGAAAAACTTTTCCTTGTGCTGAGAACACTTGGATTTGTGATGTTCCCCTATCTCACACTCATGTCGGCTGTCATCATGGAGGGTGTACTAACATGCCTAGCACCTTTTATCTTGCACCTGGAGGTTTATACACTTTGACTGCCTGCCCGCCCTGCCCCTGCACCCCTCCACTTTCTGCCTCTGGAAATCACAAGTTCAATCTCTATAAGTTGAGTCTGTGTTCTTTGTTTGCTTGTTTTACATTCTACCTGTAACTGATATCAGGTAATACTTGACTGTCTGACTTATTTCAGGTAGCATAATGCCTTCAAAGTTGCATTGTTGTAAATGGTAGGATAGTCTTATTCGTAATAGCTGAATGGTCAAGTTTTTCCAATGGTAAAGCTAAAGCTAACAAAAGGTCAGGGCCTGTACAAAGTCTCAAATGTTAGATAGAATTTGGAGGATATAGGACAGTACTTGCCAGACATTCCAGACTGGGCCAGGCTCATGGAGCCACCAGGCCACCAGCTGCACACTGTTATCATGCCAGCCAGGTTAAGGGACTGTGGGGAGGTAATCGTAAGTGGGAACCCTCAGTCCCAACCTGTGCTGGGGGGTTGGGTCACCTGTAGTATGAAGGTTACTTCTGCCCTGGACCAGGGCCTGACCCCCTATCCAGCTCCCCCTCCTCTCAAGACCACCCACTTGCTCAGTCCCTGTACAGAGAGAGGGCTTGACACAGTTCCAAGCCGAGTCCCTCACTGTGGAGATAGGAGAGGAATGCAAGTAGCTGGAAATAGGGGCTCTCTGAGAACTACTACCCGTTGGTTTTTTTTTTTTTTTACATCTTTTTAATTTTCTTAGATCATTGTTGGTTTTTGCACACTATTTGATTTCTCCCTTTAAGTGTAGCCCCTGTAGTTCTTCTGCCACCATGGCTCTCGTGCATATCACCACAGTCCTTTGTGCTCTTTCTTCTCCTGTTGTGACCCCTCTCCCTGCTCCTCCCCTGCTATTTGCCCAGCTCTCTAGCTTGCTTGCAAGTTTTGTCTTTTTTTTTGGGTCACTTTGTTCAGCTTCTCTGTATTCGGCTACAAAGACATTTCTCCAAAGCAGAAATGCAATGGACAACTGGTATATTTTTAAAAAAAAATGCATCACTTATAATGAGGGAAATCGCAAGTCAAAACTATTGGTTTTGACTCTCTGGCTACAGAGCTCATAAGCAGCCAAGCCCCCCCTCCCTGGGGCAGGGAGAGGGGCTGCTTGGGCACTCTGTCCACCAGTCCTCTCTTATCTTTCTTGCTCTGTCTCTCATGTTATCTGTTTCCTTCTGTTTCTGATATTTCTCCATTTTGTCTATTTGTCTCTGTCTGTTTGTCTGTCTCTGTCTCTCTATCATGTGATGTCTGGCTGGAGTCAGGCTCCCAACCCAGGGATGGGGTAGGAGTGGAGGGGAAGGACTTGGGCTGGTCCCCCCCGGACGCTGGTCCTCACTCTCATCGCAGCCGGCTTTCTTCGAGGCCAGGACCGGGTGATGGTGTCACTACTCCCAACGCAGTCTGACGTCACGCTACCGGGCCCCACCAGACTGGAAGTTGAGCCCCAAGGGGACCTCATGCAGGCATCCGGCCTCCCAGGCTCCCCTGCCCCACAGAGCGTAAGTACCTAGCACCTAGGCCTGGGTCTCTCCCACCTACCACCCAACCCCCAGGGGTCTGCCAGGATCTGTCTTATCCCTGTCACCAGGGAAGAACTACTCAGTGACCCTAAGATTTAGACGTGTTAGCTATGGACCTCTACTTTTTCCCTTCAGTCTGAATAACTTCCAGGGCAGGGCTGTGCATCCACCCAACTCAAAGCTTCCCAGGTTTAGAAGCAGTATCTCCTTACCAGGTGGGGGACTCTAGGGTGGGCTTTGTCTCCTCCATCATTTGGGGGCTCCCCAGAGCTTAGCTACAGATCCCTTTACCCTAGCAGAGAACAGGGTCCTGGTCCAGCCTCCACTCACGGCTCTCTACCCTCTATCCACCCCAGAAGCATGCCGGCTTCAGCTGCTCATCATTTGTGCCTGAAGGCCCTCCAGAGAGGGCACCCTCACTACCCCCCCACAGTCCCAGCATCGCTTCACCAGGCCCTGAGCAAGTGCAAGGTCACTGTCCAGCTGGTCCTGGCCCAGGCCACTTCAGGATCTCACCGTCAGACAAGTACCCAGGCTTCAGCTTTGAAGAGGGTCCCGCAAGCAGCCCGGGGCGCTTCCTCAAGGGCAGCCAAGTGCCTTTCCACCCCTACAAGCGACGTTTCCACGAAGACATCTTCCCCGAGGCCCAGACAGCCCTGCCTCTCGATGGACACTCCTTTAAGACCCCAGGGGCTCTGGAGGCCTTTGAGGAGATCCCTGTGGATATGGGGGAGGCTGAGGCCTTCCTGCCTGGCTTCTCAGCAGAGGCCTGGTGCAACGGGCTCCCATACCCAGGCCAGGAGCACAGCCCCCAGGTCCTGGTGAGTACCTGTGGCCAGTGGCCATCCCACCTACCCCCTGTTCCAGATCCAGGCAGCCAGGAATGAGTCCTCAAGGATCAAGCTTCCCACCATCACTTTCCAGATCTTTCTACTCAGGGTCAGTATGCATGGGAGGGGGTAGAGAAGCAGCAAGCTTAGAGAGTTGGGGTCACCTGGTTTCATTCTGGGCATTGGTCATCTGGGAAGAGTTGCTGGCCTGGCATGGAGGGGGTTGGAGAGGGAGGCAGGTCAAGCTAAGGAAGCTGGCAGCTTCCCAAAGGCTCCTGAGTCAGGATTCCTGCGTGTGTGACTTCTCTATGTTTGTTTAAGTGTCAAGAATCCCCAGCCAGACCTACACGCCCATATGCAAATGTGAGAAGAAAAACACATTCCAGAGGCCAAGAGAAAGGGTTTAGGGAGGAGCTATGGAGCTTAATGTTCTTCTTTCTAACATCGCAGACAGAGGACTTAAGTCTTCTCAAAGGACCCTTTCCAGCCCCATTCTTTGCCCAGAGTAGAGCCTGGGTGTATTCACAGGAATGCTTTGAAAGCAGCTTTGTCAACATATCCTTCCAATGCCATTCTCACAAGCCTTGTGACCTTGGACAAGTTAGTTAACTTCTCTGAACCTCATCTGAAAAACATAGTTATCAGTGTCTGCCTTGTAGCTTTGGGTAGAGGAAAGCTAAGGGGAGTTTTGCGCTGGTATAAAGGTTCTGGTATAAAGGTGAGTGCCGAATGGGCTCAGCCTGGGCTGTGCTTCCTCCAAATACCATCAAGTCTCTTCAGCTCTTATATTCAAACAGGTCCCCTGTTCCATCCCTCAGATACTTCTAAGAAAGGCCTATTTCCTAAGCTTAGAAGACAGAAAATGGCACTAGGCACCTACCAGTTGTGGCCAACACAGACCCTATTCAGATTCTCAGGCCCTTTGACAGCATCTCCTCAGGCCATGGACTATGATGACAGCCCAGGGCGAAAGCCCTATCAAACCCCCACATGTCCACTTAATGCTGACCTTTGGTCCCTCTGCCATGTTGCTTCCCTTTGAGGGGCCCATTGAATTCTCACAACCCTCAAAAGAGTTCTCAGTATCCCCATCTTGCAGATGAGGAAACTGTGGCTCTGTAGAGCCAAATGACTTGTCTAATGCATTGCTCGGCCTGTGAGAGATGAGGCCAAAGCAATGAAGAAGATCTAGGTAGCCAACTTGCAGGGTGATTTTTGGGTACATCACTTCCCCTCTGTGTACTCAGCCCCATCATCTACCAAATGAGGGGGTTGGACACAGTGCTTTTGGCCCTTCCAGGCTTAAGATTCTATGATTATGGCAATCTCTGCATCAGCAACCCCAGGGCACACCCAGGAAAAGCTCACAGCTGATTTGACCCTCTGGGGCTAGACACTGGTTCCCAAGGCCCCTGGTAACCCCAGAGAGAGAAGGTCATTTCTCCTGGTCTTGTTCACCTTCTAGGACCTAGTTGCATGCCCTTCCTATCCCCCTTCAGGGTAGAGCTAGGTCCTGGGAGCTCAGTGTAGAGCTAACAATACATGGAAGCCAGGGTCTGATCATTGGCAGTCACCAGCTGCAGGCTCCCCATGCCAATGAGGAGAGTACCACAGACATCATGCAGACCAGCTATGAGTACACTCCCTGGAGCAGGGAGCAGAGGCTCTGAGCCAGGGACTCCAGAAGACAGAGCGGAGAAGACTTACGCATCTCCTCCAGAGAGCCTCCTGGGGCTTCCTTGGGCTTGGCCGAAGAGGAAGTGATGGTCTGGGGGCCCCAGCAGGACTAACCGGTCTGGCTACTACCTGTGCTCCCCTCACCGTAGCTCCACAGTGGGAATTCCTAGACCAGGCCCTTCTCCTCCACAGATGACCTCCACAGACCTACTCTAAGCAGCTGGAGACTCTCAGCCAGCAAACAGGCCCCATGTCAGACTTCACAAGTGGGGTCAGGTTCTTCACCCATGTGCCACTCCAATCTAGCTTCAGTGTGGCCACGGATAAAGCTTCCCTACTTCTCTGATGACCTAGTCTCAGCCTCCTGCTGCAGTGATGTGGGGGTGGCTTTGGGAAATTCACAACCTTTCTCTGTTCTCCAGGAATAAGCTTCAAAGCTGCTTTTTTGTTTTGTTTTGTTTTGTTTTTTGTTTGTTGGTTTTTTGAGACTAGGTCTTGCTATTTTTGCCCGTGGAACCGCAGGCTCTCATTGCCCGGGGTACCACAGACTCAAGCAATCCCCAGCCTCAGCTTCCCAGGTAGCTGGGATTACAGGCGCACACCACCACACCCAGCTGTTTTTTTGGGACTAGGTCTCACTACGGGCCCCAAGCAGGACTCGAACCGTGATCCCTAGCCCCGGCCGCTTCATAGGCTGAAGCTTACAGGCACAAGCCACCGTGCCTGGCCCAAAGTTGTTTTTAATGTAAGTTTCAAGGCCCAGAAAAGATGATGGAGGAGAAATAAGGTCCAGCCTGGTCACCTGCTTTTTCTTCCAACAGGGGTCAGAAGTCAAGGTCAAGCACCCAACTCTGGAGAGCGGCCCTGGGATGTACTGTTACCAGCCACCCCTGCAGCACATGTACTGTCCTTCCCAGCCCCCCTTCCACCAGGTGGGTCTGGGGCAAGTGGGCATGCTCCCTCGGGTCTCAGGGTATTATGTGAGTGCGTCTGCAAACCTGGGTGGGCAAGTAGAGGCAGCAAGGCCCCCAAGCCTCAGAAAGCACAGCCACCTGGGGTGGAGCACAACAGGCTCTCCTGAGACACCCCCCCCCAGCAGAGCCTGAGAAGCATCAAAGACTGCAAAGACTGTGGGGCTAAAAAGGACCAAATGTGAAGCATGAAGGGAGGAAGGAGGAGAATCAGACAGAGAGAGCCAGAGAGAAAAGGATGGGGGGGGGGGGTGTGCACGAAGCTCAGCAGAGCAGAGAACAACTGACTCTGTTTGTGTCAGCCACCAGCTTGTTATGTGGCCCTTGCCTTACACTTCCCCTTAGCTTAATCATTAGGAGTCCAGGTCCTCTTCATCTTCTCCCCTTTCCCCCTTCTCTACATCATTTCCCAGCTACAGCTCCTCCCAGATACAGAGGATGCCAAGTAATTGCCACACAATGGCATGGGATGAGGTTTTTAAAAAGAGAAAGAAAAGAGCCCCAGAGCAGTCAGGCAGCTCCCAGGAGTCACCGGGCAAGATAGAGCAAGTGACTGCCCAGCGCCCGGCTCCATCCACCTGCAGCCTGGCACTCAGACAGGCCCTGCCTGTGGAGCAGGTTCTACTCCCAGTTCTTTGGCATTGGCCCTGATCTTGGCCAAGCCAGAGAGACAGGCGCGCGCGCACGCGCGCGCGTGTGTGTGTGTGTGTGTGTGTGTGTGTGTGTGTGTGTGTGTGTGTGTGTGTGTGTTGGGGGAGCAGAATGCTTGCTTTGTGGAAGGGAAGAAAGATGGAGGGAAACGTAGGAAACACATAATGGCTCATCCTCACTGCTGGGAGAGGCCCCACAGGAATGACCAGGCTGACCCGGGTAGGAGGGGTCCCTGAGGAAGCCAATAGAGACTGAGCCACAACAGGGCTAAGGGGCTACTAGACCTTAAATGGTGGCCTCCCCATGCCCAGCCTTGCTTTGATGCCTCTGCATTCCGTACCCCCTCCTCGAACAAAATGGCCGCACCCAGGGCTTTATGGAGCCTGGAAAGAGGGTGACTCAGGTATTAAGTGTCTCTCGGGTGACCTGGAAAGAGCACTTCAGCCTGGAGCAGATGGGGAAGTCAGAGTCTCCTATCCCCCCCTCCCGCCCCCATAAAACTCCATCCCTGGCACCACAGCCACTCCCTCTGCCGTAAAACCACCTCCTATCCCCACCTGCCCACCACCATGACCGGCCCTTTCAAAGAGACACTGAAACTCATAAAAGGTGATAGTGTCCAGAAAACGCCCAGGCTGGACATCCCACTTCCGGGCTAGTGTCCTAGGAGATGCCAGAGAGGTCTAGAGCCTGCCTGGAAGGGTGAAGAGGCTGAGGCACCCCTCACACTTTCCAGCCCAGTCAAACTCCTGTGTCATCATCGTGGCAACCAGAGCACCTAAAGGGCCTGAGAAAAAGGAGCTGGAGGAAGGGAGCTTCGAGGACACTGAAAGCCTGACTCCTAGAACATGGATCTTCTCCTAGCCCTCAGCTGGCCACAGCCTTGGCCAGTCCCCCTGAGATAGTTATGCTCTGGGAGGTGGTGATGGGAGGACCATCACCAGCCTCAGTTTCCTCTCAGGATATATATGAATGAGGGGTAGGGAGGTTGGGCCTTAAGAAGCTGTTACCATGGCAACCACTCTGCCCCTTTGACCTCTACAGTACTCACCTGGTGGCGGCAGCTACCCTGTACCCTACCTGGGCTCCTCACACTATCCGTACCAACGGATTGCACCCCAGGCCAACACCGATGGGCACCAGCCTCTCTTCCCGAAACCCATCTACTCCTACAGGTACATTTTTTTCAGTACTCTTTGTGTGAAAAGAAGAGGGATGGAAGGACTCCTAGGGAAACTGAGGCATGGAATTCTTGAGGTATAAGGGTAATAGTAGAGGGTGGAAGTCATACCCAGTGGGCTTCAGAGACTGCAGAGAGGACTTCTACAGTCTCACCCAGAGTCTGTAGAGATCACCCTCCTGCCCTCTCCCACAACCTTGGGGAAACATCTCTGCAGTTCAACTCAGCAGATGCTGGTGCCCTGGAGTGGTCTGTTTAGTTTGAGTCTTCCAGATCAGGGTCTGGGACTCACAGTTTAGGGAGGATGTTTGCCCCCTTTTCCCCTCTTTCCCCATTCCCAAGCTCTGCTGGAAATAAGTGAGGGATGCAGATGCAAATATGACTAGCTACCACACACCTGCAAAATCTGGTGTCAAGGCTTCAAGACGGGTTTTAAGTGCCAGGCCAGCAGCACCCAGCCTATATGGGAGACCCTCCCATCTGAATGTTCATTCAGCCAACAGTGACACTCCACCTCCTGCTCCCATGGGGTCAGGTTCTGTGAGCTCAGAGGACAGAAAAGGCATTGACTTGTTCCCAGGAGCACAGAGAGGGGTTTTGTTTGCAGGATGTTGCATTGAGAAGAGCACACCCAGTGCAATGGGGTCCAGTAGATGGCATCGACAGTTTCTGTGAAACCTCAGACAACTTACCCAATCTGTCCAAGCTTCAGAGAGAGTGAGAAAGCAAGAGAGTCAGAGAAAAGAGAACACAAAGGGAGGAAGAGAGAGAGAGAAGAAAAGGAAACGGTCATTAATTGAGAGAATGAGTCTGGCACATTGTAGGGGGCAAAGAATTCTCTCTTTTCTTTCCAACATTAATGTACCTGTTTGAGGGCTGATTGGTAATTATGAGGTTCTATTTAACAAGTGCCTTCTATGTGTTAGGCATCATACTTAACCCTCGCCATTCTGAGGTAGCTATTACTGTCTTCACTTCAAAGTGGAGGAAACTGAGGCTCAGAGAAGTAAAGACACTCACTCCAGGTTGCACAGCCAGTTAGTGGCTAAGCCAGGATTGCAACCCAGTCTCTTGGATTCCACAGTCCCTCAGCTATTGTAATTCCAGACCCTAGTTACTACTTTGGTAGACACTTTCTCATCCTTTCTCCTTTACACCTCATAGAGCTTCTCACCCATTAATTCTGAAGCAAGTCATTCCTCCTCAACTATTTCAGCAGGACAGGGTGGGTCTAAGATAGGTCTGGGGAAGATTCCAGAGCTGGTCAGAGATTCAAACTCTCAGGGGCTTTCTCTTCCTTCAGCATCCTCATCTTCATGGCCCTCAAGAACAGCAAAACTGGGAGCCTTCCTGTCAGCGAGATCTACAATTTCATGACAGAGCACTTTCCTTACTTCAAGGTGAGCCCAAATCCACCCCACCCCACAACCCCAAGCCATGGGCAAGCCAGGTCACTTTGGAGCCAGAAGATATGGTCAGGAGGTAGTAGAAGAGTTAGAAGGAAAGTTGAGAGAGGGGTCCCTTCCCCTGTCTCCACTTCAGGAGGTCAGACCTTCTGTGGGTGGGAGACGAAGTTCAAGTTTTTTCCCCAAGGTCACCCAGCAGACTGGAGTCAGAAATAAAGCTGGGGGAAGATGGGCATGTCAGTCCTGATAGGCTTCAAGGAGCAGCTCCCATCCCCCCAAAGTGGGAAGGAAGTTAGAAAGACTGTCCCCACCCTTGCCCATAGGATGCAGCAGGGCTGCAGAGAGGAATCTGGGTAGGAGCTGACTGACGGAGCTAATATCGGCCTGGGACCACAGAACCCATTGCCTTCCAGGGAGAGATTAGATCTGCCTCTGTGGGCGGCAGGCTCAGCTGCAGTTCTGCCAGAAAGTGGGTGTGGGCTTCAGGGTTCTTGAGTGTCCCAAGGAGCCGGCTGGCTCACTTGACCTTTCTATGTGCAGAATTGAGTCCCTGTCGCTTACAGGAAGGGTTTTTAGGTTCTGCCAGACATCCTCCTTAAAAGCAGGATAGCTGGGCATGGTGGTGCATGCCTGTTGTCCAAGCGCTAGGAGGCAAGAGGACAGGGATCGCTTGAGTTGGTGAGTTCGAGACTACCCCGGGCAATATAGCGAGAACCGGTCTCGAAAAAGTAGCTGGGCGCCATAGCAGGCACCTGTAATCCCAGCTACCTGGGAGACTGAGGCTGGGGACCACTAGAGTCCACAGTACCCCAAGCAACATAGCGAGACCTAGTTGCCAGAAAAAAAAAAAAAAGTAGGACAGATATCCTTCTCTCAACAGAGAGGTGATCCATCAGTTCAAGGGCACAGGGCAGGGGAGATCAGTTCCAGATTGAGTTATGTGGCTTCACACAGTACCACTTTCTTTCTCGGCATGCCAACCTTTTTCTGGAGTGGTACAGGGGAAATCAAGCCTGTGTGTGAAGAATGTCTTCTCCAAGGCTTGTGCCCTGGTGGGTATAATCTCATCTGTGACCCAAGCAGGGATAGGAGCTAAGGCCGTATAATCCAAAACTCAGCTCCACCTGCTCACGGAGGATTCTTGGCCCCACCAACTTCCCGACTGGATTTCCTGCCTGGAATACTTGGAGGCTGATGATCACACATTTATATGTGACCGCACTGCCATCAGACGAGGAGTGGGCAAGATGGCCAGTGTGGGCTGTCCAAGAATGGGAAAGCATGGTCATTCACCAGAAATTCTGAAAGGAGGAAAAGAAGGAATGTTGTCTCTGGGATTTGAGAAGCATCAGAGCCAGATTCTAGGGTTGCCCTGGAGCCCTGGCAGGTCAGGGGACCAGATGTTCCCTAACCCCTAGAGCTTTGGAGGATTCTCTAGGGCTTCAAGGGGCCAGGCCAGAGGAAGGGAATTGAAGGCCCTGCCTCCTCTCAGCCTTTCCTTCCTGCCAACTCCCTGCCTGGCCCCTCAGCCCCTCCCTGCATCTCATCTTCCTGGCTTAATTATTTTTCCTGGGAGCCGTGTAATCCCTGTTTTATGGGACTGAAGAGGTCTAACAGCTTTTTTTTTTTTTTTGGTTCTAGTTGTTGTTCTTAGTCAGTTGCATCACTCCCTCACTCCCAAGTTCACATTTGACTTCAGAGAGAAAGCATCTGTGAGGATGGGATGGGCCCCACATGAGAAGCCATCTTTTTGGGGTGACCTGGGCAGGGCCCTTTACCAAGGAATAGGGCTGGAGTCTGAGTTCTACCACTGCCTCCTTGTGAGATCTAGGGCTAAGTACTATTTCTCTGGACCTCAGTTTTCCAATCTGTAAAATGGTTGAGTTGGCCTAGTTGGCACAAAGGTTCCTTGCAACTCTGACCATTCCCCTCTGACCCACCTAACAAATGAGTTTAAAGATCCCCTGCTTTTATCTGTCTCTCCCTTCCCCCTACCTAAAGATCATTCTTCTGGGACAGAATGGACCCTGGAGGGGAGCAGCACTCATGCCTAAACCAGCTGAGGTGGGCGTCCTATAGCCCCATGAGTCAGGAATGTGGGACTAAGGAAGTGTCCAGCCTTTGCATCTAATTGCTGGTGCTGACCATCCTTCTTCCAAACAGGAAGTGACTGAGGTGGGGGCTGGCCTGGCATCCCAAAGTCACAGATTTACAAGGTCATAAAATGGCCCAGTGCCCATTAACTCTGCCTATCAGGCAACACAACCTTGACTCCCAGTGGGGGCTGTCAGGGGACTTGAAGGTGAATCCCCAGCTGGCTAATGCCAGTGGCTCAAAAGTCCTCCTTCGTGACCCTAGGAGTCTTGCAGATCATTTCAACTAGCCCCCTGCCCCAGGCCAGTTGCCCCTGAGAAAAGCTTCAGCAGTTCCTGCCAGTGGCTTGCAGTGACGCTGGCATCAAGGCCGGGTTCTGCTGGGTGTGATTCAGTCCGGCTGCTCCCTGGGGCAAGTGAGCTGAGCAGGAGGGCGTAGCTGTCCCTCATTAAGCCAAAACTGTGAGCTGAGAGGGAGAGGGGTGAGGGTTGAGGGTGAAGGAGCCCCACCAGCCAAGGTGGATGCCCTACCCACAACTGGCCCAGGACTGTCACAGAGCCTGGAACGGAGTTGGAAGTAGGGAGGTGGGGGGGGGGGCAGCACCTCCGCCACTCCGCCTCTCACCCAACTGAGTCAGCCTAATGGTTTTTACAACCCTCCCTGGGCACAATTACTGCACTGGTGGCATGACCGGGCCTCCTAATGGGTGTTTATTCTGTTGGCACGAGCACACCCCCTACTGCCTGAGGGCTGGCCTCCTCACCAGGGCACACCCCCAGGCACACTCATGTGAACACTCACACCCACATACATATACAATCATGGGTACACACACAAACACGGAGAAACTTTCTCACACACTCAGCCTGGGGACACACATGTCCTCGCACTCACGGGAACACACAGACCCACACCCAAGAAAGGAGCTCACACAGGGAGACACACCTGGGGGCACATGTATGTGCACACACACAGCCTGTCACAAACACATGTGTAACACATGCACACATGCAAGCACTCCCCAACCTCACCCATCTTCCTTTCTCCTGAGTTTGCCTCGGCAGGAACCAGGCCAGCCCAGGAAAAGAGCAGCCCAGGGCTTCCCCAAATTCCCTCTCCAGACCTGGCTCCAGCAGACTCAGAGTAATGAGTGCCCTTCCTCAGAGGGGTCCAAGCATCAGCCTGAAGAGCCACTGGGTTGTGGTCCAACACATGGGGATGGCCCATCTGTAACAACCTCAGCCCTTCTTTGTGAATTACCTCAGCCCTCAAAGGGAGAGGGACAGGGACAAGAGAAAGGTGGATTTTGGTGAAAATAATGCATGGTCATGCTTCCCGCTCATCTCTGCCCCCCATTGGCGGGCACCGGGTGTGGGTTGGGTGTCCAGCAGGGCAAGGCCCAGAGCAAGGGGCAGTTCTGTGCCCAGAGGACAAAAGATTTTTCCGGGGCCCAGACCCAGAGCCCAGCCTGAGTCCTTCTGCTCCGCTCTGGCAGACGGCGCCTGATGGCTGGAAGAACTCCGTCCGCCACAACCTGTCACTCAACAAGTGCTTCGAGAAAGTGGAGAACAAATCCGGAAGTTCCTCTCGAAAGGGCTGCCTATGGGCCCTCAATCCGGCCAAGATTGACAAGATGCAGGAGGAGCTGCAGAAGTGGAAGAGGAAAGACCCCATTGCTGTGCGCAAAAGCATGGCCAAGCCAGGTGAGCTGCGCATGCGCTGTGTGAGGGGGTCCCCGGGGGCGTGAGCAAAGAGAGGGGAGAGAGCTGAGCCATCAGTCCAGGAAAGGGTCTGCTGTGGACTCTGAGGCTGGGGAGGGCTGGCGGGGAAAGATGGGGTCTCACAGTGTCCTTCTCTCTTGGGCCTTTTCAGAAGAGCTGGACAGCCTCATTGGAGACAAGAGGGAGAAGCTGGGCTCCCCACTGCTGGGCTGCCCACCCCCTGGGCTAGCAGGCTCAGGTCCCATCCGGCCCCTGGCACCTCCAGTTGGTCTCTCTCAGCCACTGCACTCTCTCCACCCAGCTCCCGGCCCCATTCCTGGCAAGAACCCCCTGCAGGACCTACTTGGGGGGCATGCACCCCCCTGCTATGGGCCAACATACTCACACCTCTCACCGGGCTTGGCCCCTCCTGGACCTCCGCAGCCATTGTTCCCGCAGCCAGATGGGCACCTGGAGCTGCGGGCCCAGCCCGGCACCCCCCAGGACTCACCTCTGCCTGCCCACTCCCCACCCAGCCACAGTGCCAAGCTTCTGGCTGAGCCCTCCCCAGCCAGGACCATGCATGACCCGCTGCTGCCGGATGGAGACCTTGGCACTGACCTGGATGCCATCAACCCCTCTCTCACCGACTTTGACTTCCAGGGTGAGCTGAGATGGGAAAGGGGAGGCAGGACAGGACTGGAATGGTGCACCAAGCTGTGGGGTCCTACTTCCCCCCAAATCTCGGAACTGTAGCCTACTAACCATTAGGAATCTCATCCGCTGACACAGAGATTCCCCAACCTGGCAGGGTACCAAGAGACAAAAAAAAAAAGTGCTGTGTCTATCTCCCTTCCCCTAGTGCCCCAGAATGTGGGATGCCTGACCCTATTATCAGACCACTATCAAATCTGGGAAGGCCAGGAAGGCCTGATTTCCATTCCATACTTGGTTGCAAGCAGCTGAACAAAAGCGGTTGCTTTTTCCTAGACCTCATCTTTGAGTGCAGAAGGAGGTAGATAGTCCCAATTGAATGTAAGTCTGAGAGCTAGACAGGTCCTGGAGAGATGCAAGAGCAGGACTCCAGGGAAAAGGTCTCCATTCCCCACTGTTCTGTCTGCTCTAACTTGGCAGGTGGCCAGGACCCCCATTCTCACTTAAATTCCTATGCACCCCTAAGCCCTGGCACCAGCTACAGGAGCTTTGGAGGAAAGCACTGGCCCTGGCCTCAGACCCTCTGTGTGCGCTGGGGAGAGGGACAGCACATGCAGGTGGAAGCAGCTGACCCCCCCCCAGAAAGCTCTATCTGATGGCGAGACAGCCAGGTCTTGGAAGCTATTATTAGAAGCATGCAGCTGGATCTTCACCCTTTGCAGATGTGGGGAGGGGGGGTCAACATCTTAGGGGGAAGCTATAGACATGTGGACTACCTTAGACTAGCCCCTACTAAATATCAGGCATCATGCAAATCACTTTACATGCGCTTTCTCCTATGGATCCATCAGGGAGGGGGACTATGACACCCACTTCACAGAGGCTCACCAAAACCAAGTAACTCACTACAGACCACTTAGAAACAAAGCAGCTGAGTTCAGTCCAGGGTTTCTTCTGCCTCCTTCCTCCAAACCCTGCAACCCTGAGGCCCAGGGCAGGAGCCCCAGATTCTGCCATTATGATGAAGGTCACACGACACAGAAGGGGGTTCAGGTGGCAGCACAGTTTGCTCCCCAGAATCAGGTGTTCGTCCGGGGTCTGCTCCATCCTTTGGGCCCTGCAGTGGAGGAGGTCCAGGGGTCAACCACCCTACTGGGCATAGCAGTGCACTGTTGGGAGATCTGTGGTCTGGGCTGTAGATGCACCTTCCTTGGGAACTTGGGCAGCATCCAAGGTAAAGAGTTCCTGGGGGTCCCCCTAACCACCACCCAGACTCAAAAGAGATTGCACAGCATTTGCTGTGTACTTCCAATAGGCAGCTTTCATATCCTCGAGCCTCCTTATCCCCATCCTGCAAAGAGGGCCACAGAGGTCACCTGGGCTATAACTTTCCTACCATCCAATGTGAGAGGAGGAACAGAGAGGTTCAGCCGCTGCCTGGGATCACACAGCTGGTGGGAAGGTCTGGTTCCTAGTGAATGTTGCCCCTAATCCTTCTCTCTTTAGCAGCCAACAAACACAGGGTGGGGAACAGAGGGCCCCTTTGTTACCTCCCACTGACACCTGTTCTCTCCCCAACTAGGAAACCTATGGGAACAACTGAAGGATGACAGCTTGGCCCTCGATCCCTTGGTTCTGGTGACCTCATCCCCAACATCATCTTCAATGTCTCTACCCCCGCCGCCACCCCACTGCTTTCCCCCAGGGCCCTGTCTGTCAGAGACAGGCAGTGGGGCAGGTGACTTGGCACCACCAGGCAACGGAGGCTCCGGGGCCCTGGGTGACCTACACCTCACCACCCTCTACTCGGCCTTCATGGAGCTGGAGCCCACGCCCCCCACAGCCCCTGCAGGCCCCTCCGTGTACCTCAGCCCCAGCTCCAAGCCCATGGCCCTCGCATGAGCTCCAGCCTTTGCCTGGCCTGGAGGTTCCAGCTGGCGGCCCACATCAGGCTCCTGTTAAAGGTCAAGAAGGAAGGAAAACATGCCCTGTCCCCTGTGCCACTAAGCCAACTTGTTTGTTCGCTGGCAGCTGGGGGTGAAAGAAGACACCTCCCAAGATGCTGCCCCTCAAACATTTCTGCCCTCTGGTGGGCTAGTTTCTCACCAAGGGTCCATGAAGAGCACGTGTCTATCAAGAAGAAAGCACACTCTATCCGGTTCACACTCAACCACACTCAAGCCTTCGTGCACATACAGAGTTGTTCAGACAAACACCCACCCAAATACAATGTATCTAGAAGGATCAGAACTATATATACCACAGAGAGTCATTTCTGGAGTGGCTGAGTTGAGGACTTTGGCTACCAAAAACCCAAGGCCCTCATGCCAGGCCCTAAGCTCTCTTGCTCCACGCGCATTCTCTGCAGACCTGGCTCTCTTCAGGCATGATCTTTCCCAAACCTCCTGTATTTATTCTTCCCTTTTCATCCCAGCAGCCCATCAAAGAGGAGGAAATACAGAGCCTCTCCCCCAGTTGTGTTGGGGGCTGGCTCCGCCAGGCTATCTCTGTCCTCAGCACATGCTCTGTCTGGCACACAGGAGGGGCAACATCCACTCCAGACCCAAACTGAGCCCAATTCCAACACCAAGTGTTTGGAAGCCTGTGCCCTGGGAAACTTGAAAGTGCCTCTTCTCCCACTCTGGGTGCAAGGAGGGCCCCTCCATGTCACTAGCCTCACTCCTTCAAGTAGTTTAGGCCCCACCTTACTCATTACTTCCAACTGTCTCAGACAGCCTGGGCATTCAGAGAAGGGAAACATGGCACAGGCTAGGGGGCACCCATGCCCCTTCTCTTTGACTGATTGGCAGGCCCAGGATGTCCCTGGAGCTAGGGGTATGGCCCAGCTGTACACTGGGTACTGCTCTAGAGCCTGGCCAACTGGGAACCTCAGCCTGCCCTGGGTCTGGGGGTGACAAGAACCCCCAGAGTTTGGTCCCAGGCTCAGATGAGGAACAAGAAAAGCCCTCCATGGCCTGCCAGTGTGCCCTGTTCTGGAACAATAAAGCAAGTGCCTTGTGTTCTCAGCTCCAGGGCTTCATTTCTGAATCTCTCCTCCCTGAGCAGAAAGGCCAGGCCAACTTACCGGGCCTGCGATATCATTCACCCTTAACGAGGACTGAAATTTCCAAATCTAAAGAGCCAGGCATCTAGGCCGCCCTGCCCATTCAGAGGTAACAAGAGGGTAGGTGTAGTCTCTTCTCAGAAAACTCCCAAAGTGATGTCCGGAATACAATGCCCTCTCCCCATACCCTTCCTCTTGATAATCCCTACCTCCTCAGACAAGAAGGGGTCACCTCCCTGCCCAGACTGTACCTGCCTGCCCCCGTCTTCCCGAGTAGGAGTCTGTTCCATAGGGTACACGAATGGAGCATAGCCCGGTACTGTGCGTACTGCTGGCCCTGGAGGGTGGCCTCTGGAATCAGGGTCCCACTCCATCCTACTCTAGACTCCCCTCCCAGTTACCACCTGCCAGGACCACTAGGCAGACAGGTATCCCCAAAGGGTGACCCGAGGGGTACCCTCTGCCTGTACAGGGACGCAGCACGTACAGGAGCCAAAAGCACAAACATGACCCTCAAGTCTCAGATCAGCCACAGGTGGGACCTCTGCTTAGAAATACTCCCAGGGTTTAAGTAACATCTACTGGGAAGCTGCAGATGGGGCCAGGGATCGCAGTTCGAGTCCTGCCGGGAGCATGTAGCGAGACCTAGTTCCAAAAAAATAGCTGGGCGTGGTGGCACGGGCCTGTAATCCTAGCTACCTGTGAAGCTGAGGCTGGGGATTGCTTGAGTCTGTGGTACCCCAGGCAATGTGAGCCCGTGATTCCACAGGCAAAAATAGTGAGACCCAGTCTCAAAAAAAAAAAAAAGAAGAAAGAAAGACTGCACTGCAGAAAATCCTGTAATAAAGCTCATCCTTCATCAGCAGCTCCTTCCAGGAGACTCTGAGGCTGGGCTGAGGGACAGAGCAGGGTAAGGAGGCGAGGAAGCCTGCCCAGTGCACCCAAGTAGAAAATGTACCTCTCCATCCTAGTTCTTGTTGTATATGAAAGGGATGAAGGCTCCCTTCAAGCCCCCCCCCCATTCCTTACCACCCAGGTAATGTATCCCAGCCTGTGTCTCTATGCCCAACCCTGTAGGGACAGGGCAAGAGTTACATGTTTACTGGGACCCATGCCCTTGCCTCAGACCTTCAGAGTCTAGGAGCTCAGACAAACCTACCCTACACCCCAAACCCAGGCAGCAAGAGTGCAGAGGACATCTCCATAGGAACCCTCAGGTCTCTTCCCACAGGCCCACTCTCAGCACACTACCATTAAGCTGCCACACACACACAAGTACGACAGGTGGCAAGCACAGACGACTTTGGGTCTCATGATAGTGAGGCAGTTAGTTTAGTTACTTGGTTTGTTGCCTGGTTGGTAGGTAACTAAACTGACCTTCAGATCCCAAACTGGCACAGCTGGCAGAGACAAGCTCAGCACTGCCGCTCATATGCTGCCCCCTACTGGCCACTGCATGCCAGGTGTTTAACCCTGTCCTAGGGAGCAGAGACTGGGCAGAAAGGAAGCCAAGACTGTCAGTTTCCTGTTGGGGCTAAATTAACCCTGCTGTTCAGAGGTTCAGGACAGAATCATGGATTCATGAACTTGGAGAAGGAAATTATACCTTCACTTTTCACTCACCTCTATCTCAAATTTCCCCTGGAAAATACAGCCACAAATCCTAAGAGTTTTCCCAGACTTCATGACTTTGTCATTAGGTAGAGAAATCAGAGACTGAAGATCACAGGTGTTTTCATCTTACATTGCAGGTACTGCAGAAAGTATAGGTACTTTTTAAATACATAGTATGTATACAATCACAATAATTTTATGTACTTAAAAACCGTTTATTGAGCCGGGCATGGTGGTTCATGCCTGTAAGCTTCAGCCTATGAAGAAGCTGGGGCTAGGGATCGTGGTTAGAGTCCCGTTCGGGGCAACACAGCGAGACCTAGTCCCCAAAAATAGCTGGGTGTGGTGGTGCACGCCTGTAATCCCAGCTACCTGGGAAGCTGAGGCTGGGGATTGCTTGAGTCTGTGGTACCCCGGGCAACGTGAGCCTGCAGTTCTATGGGCAAAAATAGCAAAACCTAGTCTCAAAAAAAAAAAAAAAAAAAAAAAAGAAACAAAAATGTTTATTGACCCGAGACTTCAGCAGATGACAGCAAAGGAGGCCATGGGACATGAAAAATCAAAGTGCCCTTGCTTAAGTTGCGGGGGGTACAGGATGGAGGGTGGCCTTTATAGGAGGAGTCAGGCACTGGGAGCTGGAGATGCAGCTCTTCACCAACTACAAAGGGTGCATCCAGCAGTTTAACAACTGGCCTGGCAATGCCACTGTGCACCCTGGAGCCGGCCCAGGCAGGCATGAGTCAGGGGGTCTCTCTAATATCAGCGCTTCCCTGCCAAACCCTGCAGTGCTATCTTTCTAATGCCCCTGAGGAGTCAAAGCAAAAATATTTCGCCCACTTCAGAGACAGACACAGAGGCCCAATGTTATCTGCCCTGGTCACAGCTTACTGCCCTGGTCACAGCTCCTCAACATCAGAAGCATAAGAAGCCCCACCCCTGTCTTGTCTTCCTCCTTCTGATGTCCAGGGATCCTTTAGATAACATGGGTAAATGCCAAGGAACAAATGCAGCATGTCCACCCCATTAGCAGCAGGACCAGTGCCAGCAGCATTGACTTAAAAGGAGTCAGGGGACCTAGACTTTTCCCAGCTGGATCTCTTCCAGGCCGGAAGAACACAGGCCTGTCAGGGTGAGCCTTGCCTGGTGCCTGCTCCAGGCCAGAGGATGTCCCTCACTCCCAGTCACAGTGGCAGTGCAGCAGGCCTAGTCCAGAACTCAACCCAGTTTCTCAGAGAGCAACAGTGAAGAGGACAGTCACCAGGGCACAGGGGAGGGGCTTGTTCCTGATGCTTGTGTAGGTGGAGCAGTCCCTCCTGCTCGCCCAGGGTTCTTGGTAAAAGCACCAGCAGTACCAAAACCCTAGAGTACACACGGGAATTACTCTGTATACTGTGAATGGTAGCATCATGATGCCAGGTAGGTCTTTAGCTTAAAACAGGTCTCCAGGAGGATAAAACAAACTATATGAAAGAGGAATGAGGAATGCATTCATACCTACATTTAAAGTGTTGAATTGGATGATACATCTTGTTTCTCAAACTTGGCATAGCCTTAAAGTCTTAGTCCTTCTCTCTCCCAGTTCCATTTATAAGCACCTGCTCTAATCCCTCCAGAAATCCTCGCCAAAGCCTTCCAAGTAGGATGACTAGCTCCCTTCTATGACCAGCCCATCTTATTCTAGGGACAGAGATATCTCACTCATTTTAGAATTTCTGGAGTTCAACCCAGGCCCTGACTCCCACCAAAGGTTCCACAGAACCCAGCTGAACTCTAAGGCTTCTAGCCTCTGCGGCTTGGAGTAACTCCTAGAAGAGAGGGCTGGCCACAGGCACATTCAGATTAGTGCCTAGAAGAGCAGGGTTTGAGACCTGAGGAGTCTTCTGCCTCATTCAGTTCCTAAATTTCCTCCATTAAGAAAATTAAGACCACTGGATGTGGGGCAGGGCTGGGTGCCAGAGGAGGTGCCACATGCAGGGTGGCAATGACAAGGGCATCCCCAAAGCAGTTGGCAGAAAGACCTAGGCCTGAGCCAAAGTCCCATCCTCCCTGATGAGGGCCAAAACTCAAACCAGCAGTCCTAAGGAGTCAGGGAAGGTGGGGCAGAGGACAAGGCCACCCCCCCCATGCCTTCTCTCGCCCTAGAGGGCCCTTGTTGCAGCCTCTATTAAGCAGCATTAGCTGCAACTCAGGCCAAAGCTTGCCCTCTCAAGACCTGAGTTTCCTTTATTCAAGGAAAACCCCTTTCCAGCTGCAACACGCCCTAAATGCTGACTCAAGATGCTGAGCAGGGTGTCACATGTAGAGGGGTCATGTGTAGAGGGGACAAGGGGACAGGAAGACTTGGGGGTCACATTATTATTGCCTGTCCCACACTCCTCCCCCCTCTCCCCACATGCAAGCTGGCCCACAGCCAGAGAACAAAAAAGAAAGTTTATTGAAAACTATATACAGATGCACTAGACCCACCCCACACTCGGGCTATGTCTCAGGCCCCGATGGTGAAGGCTGGGCTGGGCCAGGGTGCAGACTCCCTTGGGAAGCTTGGCAGCATGGATCTTCATCTGTGAATTGACTCTAAACGGCCTGTCAGGAGTAGGCAGAA
This sequence comes from Uropsilus gracilis, assembly GCA_004024945.1. Taxonomy (NCBI): domain Eukaryota; kingdom Metazoa; phylum Chordata; class Mammalia; order Eulipotyphla; family Talpidae; genus Uropsilus; species Uropsilus gracilis. The sequence continues at coordinate 74,375 of PVHY01001648.1, forward strand.
CACAGGGAATGACCCCCACCCTGACCCCCAGTCAGGGGAACACTATTCTGAAATTTGGGCCCAAGAGGCCAGGCTAGGCTGTCTGGAAGGATAAGCCACTCCTCTCACAGGAGGGCTTCCTGACAGGAAGAGAAATCAGCCCTACCACCCACCATGTGCCAGGCTCCCTGGGTTTTGTGGATGTGTACAGGGCCATCGGGTACCCTCCTTCCCAACACCGACTCCAAACCCAGGGCTCCTGGAGCTCTCCCCAAGCAGGAGACCGAGGTTGGAGAGGTGAATGTTGGGGAGGTCACCGCTAAGGACCCAGGACCCCTCTGGGGCTAGAGGTGGTCAGGGGTCAGGGTGTCCCGCTGTAGGAATAGTCTGCTTTGTTGTGCATCACCAGCTGGTCATCCACGAAGTAGAAGCTGTCAGACTGCGTTTCATACGGATGACGGATCATCTCATTGACTGTAAAAGAGGCCCAGGCAATTGGGACAGAGGTCAGGAGACTGAGTCCATCCACCGCAGGGGCCTCCTGACTAGGGGGTAGGGACAAACAAAACTACCTCCAAGTTCCCCCAACCTCTTCAGAGCTTAGTTTCCCTATAGATGACCTGGGAATAGTAGCCAGACATACAAGTGACCCAGGGTGGGAAAAATAGGGGATCAGAGTCACATACCCCCCTTCCTCCCAACTTGACCTCTAAAGCCCTCCCCTCAAGCTCCCTGCCCATGAGGCCCTGTCCACGCACTCAGCTCCTCAGAGAGAAGGGGGAAGTCGTAGATATGCTCGCAGGTGTTCTTGCTGCTGGGGATGCAGAAGCCAAAGTGGAAGTCAAAGCTTTTGAGCAGCTGATTGCGGAAGTAGTGCCTCTCAATCATGCGGAAGTTGTTGACAGGCTTGTCTCCCACTGTAAACTCCACCCTGATGGAAAGAAATGGGCAGGGCTGAGCTGGGCCTTGAAGTCAGCAGGTCAGGCTCATGAAGACCACCCCTAAGAGAGGCTCAGCAGAACTCAGGAAGGGCTTTCCTCCCACCCTCACTCCCACAGCCCTCGCCCAAGCCCAGTGACTCACGTGGCTCCCACCTGCCTCAGGCGGAGGAAGGCAGGGGTGAACTGGTAGCGGACAAAACGCCCAGCATTGGGGTCCAGGTCCCGCCGGTTGATGGGCAACCGCTCTGCAATGCACCCCATTGGGCTTCAGGCTGGGGCCCTTGCCCACCCAGGGTTGCACCCCAGGGTTCCACCTGTCTGCATTTTTCAAACTTCCCAGGTGATTTTGAATGGTGAACGGTCCCACCTGGGGCATCTAGATCAGCAGATTTCAACTGCATCCAGGGGCCTCTGGGACTGCAGTTTCAAAGAGGCCTGCAGAGGTCAGGCTGGTAGGGACAGAAAGGGCTGTCCTCCCAAGAAGTACGATCCCAGAGACACATGGAAGGAGAAGACTAGTTTAGCCCCAGGTGTGCCCCTGGGAATGCTGGGGTACAATACTCTGTGGCCTGAGAAGTCCCTGGGCAGTCCACTTGACAGCCCTCACCTACTTCTCTCGATCGCTGGCCCACTTAGCCTGCTCACCTGAGGCTGGGGGCTTCTTGATTTCAAAAAGGACAGTGCCTGAATCCATGTCCCGAATCTTGAACCTCACGAAGTCAATCTTGTAGATATTCTCCTCAGGGGAGCACAGGTAATCTAGGGGAGACAGGTAGCTGAGTGAAAAAGGGGGCCCGTCCAGACACTCCTGCTACCAGCTCAGTTTTCATGGGTCCCCAGACTAGCTACTATTTTCTCTGACCCCTAAGGTCACTCTGCTTTCCAAATAGGGTAAATCAAGGCCCTGCTCTGGGGAGCCCCCAGAGTGTAGGGGAGATAGAGCTCGGCCACTGGGAATAAATTGAGAAGCAGAGAAAGTAAGGCCACCTCTCCCCATCCACCCTGAAATTGAGTCAATCTGGCTCAATGACTTTGAGTTAAATAGGTCCCTAATCTGATGGGGTATCCCCAGCATGAGAGGGAAGACAGAGTCCTGTTTGTGGGAACCTCACTTTAGAGTGACAGAGCTCTGCCTCAGGAGAGACAGTTTTTCTCTAAAGAATACTGCTACCCTAAAGGCACACTAGGGGCGGCACATGGGTGGAGAGGAGTCCTCTGGTCCAGAAGAGGAAGCAGCAAAAGAACCCAAAGCTGCCCTGGTGCCACTAGCTAAGTGGCCAGGGAAGGACTCTCCCTGACCTCAGCAGTGCTGTGGCATACAACCCCTTCCCTGTTCCTCTTCACCACCCAGTCCTTCCCACCCCATAAGCAGCTTATAGGAGCCTAGCTCCATTAAGCAGCTTAGTTAGAGCTCTGCTGACTCCAGCCCAGTGCCTAGAATATTGAGGAGAAGGGGATCACCTTAGCTCTCACCCTGGGGTCTCCAAATGGGAGGAAGCCTTAGCAAACAGAGGAAAGCCCCTCAAAGGTCATCCTTCCAGAACCCTGGCTATGAGCCACTCTCAAAAAGGAGAATATAAGTGAGGCCAAACAGAGGGCAAGGCAGGTACAGCAGGGGTGGTGCATGGGGGTAAGGGGAGTCTTTTGGTCCAGAAGAGGAATTAGCAACAGTGGTGCTCCCCACCTGAGGAAGCTCAGGAATACCAGGGCTTGACCCAACTCTCACTGCTCTGGCAGCAGCAAGGGCAAAGTATTCTGGGTCACAAATAGAAAGGAGCAGAGAAACACAGTGAGGGGCTAGGGTGCTATCTGACCGGACCACAAGCAACATAATGACTGGACCGCAACACATCCTCCCTACAGAGGCCCGGAAATTACCCTTAGGCCCCTGAGCCACCTCCTATTCCTCTGGGGCAGGAAGAGGAAGTGAATGTAAAGTTACTCTCTTCCCCAATCTTGGGACAGCCCCCTCCAGGAAGCCTTCCTGATTGCCACTTGGTACCCAGGGGCCCAAAGGGGGAGATTGAGTTTAAGGAGGGTCTGAGCCCTGTTCTGTCCATCACAGTCCAAGGTGGGGGAAATGAGAGGAGGTAAAGTCCCTGCCTCACCCTGTATATACCTTACTTTCACAGAAAACAAACATTAGTCAAAAAACATAGAAAGGGAGGGGAGGGGAGAAAAAAAAATGTGTGAGGCATAGGGAGAGGAAGCAGAGCTAGGAACAGGATCCTAGTTGCCTAACTTCTTGCAGTGTGACTTCAGTCTCTTCCAGCAAACTCACCCTATCAATCTCCTGTCCTTAGAAGTGAGGAATGGGGATGCTATGGCTCTGAACACCACAACCATTCCTTCTGAGTCCTGCCAAGGAGAGATGAGGCCTGGGACCAGGGTCAAACCAGAATAAGGGCCATGTGGCCAAGGACTCAGGACAGAACTGTTCCCTTCCCCTTGGCCACAAATAGCATCGTAAGCTGGATTTAGGGCCTAGTAATCCCGAAGGAAGAAACTTTAGATCTATGTGATTAGGGTAAGGAGACCAGGGGCAGGGGGTACCAGAGGGGGTGGGCCCTGGAGCCCTGTTCTCAACTTCCATAGAGGAAAGGGCTCCCAATGAAGCCCCTTCCTCAACTCATCCCCACTGATGCCTAAAGGCTCAGAATTCCCTCCAAATCAGGAGATGCATGTGGTCCATATGCTGGGATCTTCTCTATCATTGTAAATAACCCCTACACTGGACAGGGCAGCCTGATCTCCAGACACCTTATAAGGAAGTTCTGTCACAGAACTATCCTGTCACAGAGAATCCCAAGTGCTGCTGTTGCTGATTACAAACCAATGCCACCAATATTACTAGTCCAGGCCCTCTTCCTCTACAAGTGCCTGCCTGGGCAAGGGAGCTCAGCACTCTGGGGACCCAGCCAACAATGGCTGCTGCCTGGCTCTAGTAAGAGGCAGAAGCTGGTCCCCTAGGAACCCAGATGCACAGGCCTAGACCTGCTATCGTGGTCTCATCATGGCTGTCTGGCAGCCCTGAGTTCTGCTGCTCCTACAGCTTTAGAGCCCAGGTCCATTCCTGCACCTGTCTCCACCCAGACAAAGGGGCCCCAAGAACTGCTCTCACAGAAGGAGCCAGGCAAGGCTTGCTGATGAATGAGGCTCGTTCTTTGAGCCACCGCCTCTGTCATGAAGTTTCCTAGTCCTTGTTCCCTGCCTGTAGGGGCTCCCAGCCCTGAATGCCCAGTTGTCTGCCTCCAGGCAGCAGCCATCAGCAGTCCTGTGGGGCCCTCAGTACTACTGATAAAAAGAGTCCTGTTTACAAAGCAGGCACAGCATGCCAGGTTGTGCAAAATCAGAGAATTTACTTTCACAACAACCCTAAAAGTTAGGTGCGGTTGTCTGCGTTTTACTGACAACTCAGAGAGGTAAAGTTGCTTGTCCAAGGTCACACAATCAGTTATGTATCAACACTGGGACTCCAATCCCACCTTGACATTTTACAGTGGAGACTAGGCCTCCCCCAAAAGGAAAGGCTCTAGTTGTCCAGACTAATCCAGCCTAAGGGGGTTACTAACCCGCTGCCCTGAGAGGGCCCAGAATCAACCCACTTAAGTTTTCAATTCAAGTCCTTCTCTGGAGAGGAGGAGGGCTACAGACTTCTCCAGAGACTCAGGCTGACCAGAGGCTCTTAATGTCACCTAAGTAACTCAGGTCCCAGCTAGCCTCCAGGGTGGGAGTTGAGGACAGATCACTTTAGTCTTCCTCCTGATTGGTACAGAGGAAAGTCAGAAAGATTGATGGCAAAGGGGCCACAGTTACAGCTGCTGGCTGCCCCACCACCATGGGCAATGGGGATGGACTCAAAAAAGAAAGAGTGGGGAGGAAATAAATTCTCTAAAGGGTGGAGAGGGGTGCGCAGGGATATCAAGGGAAGGGGGTACTTGCGTTTTGGAGGAAGAAGGGTTAAGGACATAGGCCAAGGGGGATTCGGGCGGGGGAGGGGAATCCGGGGAGGGGGTGGGGAGGGCGGGAAAGGGGGCGGGGGCCGGGGCACGCCTGCTGAGGGCCCCTCCACACGCTCTCTCCCTCCAGCCTGCGGGCGGCGCTCCCACGTCCTTGCTCACCACCAGTGATCCGCTGCAGCCCCAGCACATCCTCCGGCCCGATAGGCTGTTTCCTCTGCAGCGGCCCCAGCTTGGGCCCCAGGCCTGCCTCGGGTTCCGACTCAGACCCAGATTCTGAATCTGCCTGTGGCTGCAGCTCCAACTTGGACTCCACGCTGTGCCCCGAGGCCCCCGGAGCGGGCTCCGCCCCCGACCCATCCCCGCCGCCGCCCTTCTTCACCTTCATGGCCTCGCAGGGGCCGCGCCTCGCCTGCTGCCGCCCGGCTGCCTGCGCCGGCTGGAGCCCGGGGAAGGGGGAGCGTCCACAGCCCCGCCCCCGGCCAGGGCCCCAGGTACCGCTCCGCCCAGGCCCCGCCCCCTGGGTGGCCCAGCAAGCAACCCCGCCCATCCACGGCCGGAAGGCTGTTTACCCTGCCAGAGTTTGGGCTTGCCGTTAACTTCATTCATTTTGTTGATAATGTACTTTAGGGAGGTCCTGACTACATTTCCTCCTAACCAACTGTGCTCCAGCCATTCTGCTTGTCTCTGCCCATCAACTGAGTCCAGGTCAGGGCCTTTGCTAGAGGTGCTCTTCTCCTAGATGTTCTCTTACCCTTCTGGTACCTGCTCATTTGACATCGGCTTCAAGACCCTTGTACCCAATCTAAAATACTAAGCCATAATCACCATGTGATTTGTTTTTCTGCTACAGTACTGAAATTAACTTGTACACTGACACATCCTCAAAAGAGCAGTTTGGTGGAAGTTGAGTCTGTTTTTTGTGACACCCTGCCACCAGGCCAGTGTCCCCTGCAGCCCATGATGTGCATTTCCTCTTTTTGAACTGACAAATGACCGAGTATCCGAGGGCTTACACTTCCACAAGTGACCCTCTCCAAGACCCCCTAAGAAAAAGTAGTAGATGCTAACAGCCTGTGTGGTCACCCAAGACATGCGAGGGACAAGAGTTAAGGTGTCTAGGAACCAAAAGGTCAGGAAGGCCGAAAGTGCACATGGCCACACGGAAGCAAGGCGGGCCTGTGATGTGAGCCCAGAAAACACTCATACTCGTACGTCCCATATTTCCAACTCACATTCAACCAGTGTTTATTGTGAGCCCAGAATTGCCAGACACCTTCACAAGTTTATCACATTAAATTATCAAACTACCTCGTAAGGTGAGGTATTAGCAGTGCCATTTAACAAATGAAAAAAAGGAGGCCCAGAGAGTCAGCAGCTCATTTAAAGCTCCCCAGATGGCCAGTGCAGCAGCAAGGGTGTGAGTCCAGGTATGCCTGGTGCCAAGTCACCGCTCCACCTCTGTGAAAGGATGAAGCGAGTTCCTGCCACACACACAGCAACAGGTCCTGAGCTGCTGCTTTCAGATTCCTGTTGGGCCACCAAGAGTGGTGTCACTAGTCAGGAGGGTAGGGAAGAAGGGAGATGGCCCAAAGGTGATCCATGCCCAGCCCTCCCGTGGCACAAGTGCTAGGGCTCTCCCCGAGAGTTGAGGGAGAAGCATGGTGTGGAGTACACTGGAACCGAACCAGATTTTCCCCTAATGCTCCCTCTCTGTGCAAGAGAACTATGAGGAAGGCCAACACACAAGTCATCTACCCCAGAGGGAGACAGGCAATACCTTCAAGTTCAAACCAGACAAAGACACCCACATGATATGACTTTTGAGCTGGGGTATGGGGTGGGATTCCCGAGAAATGGGAAGGGAAGACAATCCATCTTGAAGTGTTATGATCTGGCTGCTGGAGAGGTGAGAGAAGTCTGGAGACACGTAGTCCTTCATGGCAGACTCCATGTACATGCCTGTCAATCTAATGCCTCCCACCCGGCTGGGAAGGACGGCTTCCTATGAGATACTGCACTGCACTGCTCAGTCTATCTTCTCAGGCTTTTTCCAGGACTTGCGGGTCTCCAAGAAGATCTTTACCAAAGACAGGAGGATGGGCACAGCCATAGGCAGGAAGAGGGGGATGTAAATGGCAAACTTCTGGTCATCGGGGAAATAGAGGAGGTGGAGGAGTGATGGGTCAAAAAAGGCACGTTCTGAGGATGTCACTGCTTCCTGACTGGCAACAAAGGCAGAGGCCAGGTGCCCTGTAGCCAGCTCCTCTGCTGCCTTCTGCACTGCAGCCACAGCCCTATACACCTAGGGAGAAGAAATGGGATTACCAACAAGTCCTTGCTCTAGGGAAGGGAGGGGAGCTATGGGAGTGGGGGTGCTGGGCCTTACTGTGTCTTTCATCTACCAGCAAGGTTGCCTGGACTTCATCAGGAAACATGGAGGCCAGTATCAAAGGGTCTATGGTGTGTTTTCTTAGCCTTTGTTTAAAAATCCACCTCCCCTCCCCCCTATACACACACACACACACACACACCCCATTCACTGGAGAGCTGGCACTACCTTCTAGAGGAAACCTGGACTGAAGAAAGGAATCCCCACACAAAGCCTGCACCTCAACTGGTTCTCTGGGCACTCGAATCCTAGACCACAGCATCCATTCCTTGCTTGCTTACCTCAGATGCCACATCATCCTTGATGACAATGTTGCTGATCTTGCCAAGAAGCTGGGCCAGCGAAGTGAGAGTAGTGGTGGCTGTGGCCAGGTTCTCCACTGACCGAGCCCAGAGCAGTCGGTCTAGTTCCCAGGTCATTAGCCCTTCACTCTGAGGCTCTGATAACAGGCATTTTGGAGGCACCTGGGGCTGAGCGATCCCAAAAAGCAGCCTGTAGGAACAACGAAGTAAGACCAAGGAGATGACTGAGACCAGAAGATGACTGAGATTTCTGGAGTAACTACAAATGATTTTTAGTCTTACCCAACCATGGGTGTTGCAGGTATGTGTTTTGGGGTGTTGAGGGATGAGCAGCAACACTACTCAACCCTAAATCCCAAGACCCACTTCAATCAACATTTTCCCTATTATCTATTTCTATACTGGACTTCTAAGACCTTGCTTAAAAAGGGTTCCATGGCTATATTTTTCTTATAACTCTAACTCAGTTGAATCCTCTCATCTGTCTATTCTCTTTGGACAAATGGGACCACTAAGAGTTAAGGGAGGATCTAGTACTACCTTGACAGGGTATGTGCGCTGTACCTCCCCAATCCTGCACCCATCACAGACATTGCTAATCAATCAGAATCCTCTTTCCTGATGAGCCCAGAATCCTCAACATAGGTCTTCAGGCAGCCTCTATCAACAGATCAGTTAGTTCAAGAATTAACAGTTATTTTCTTATGCACCCCTAATCTCACTCAATGGACCCGACATTTGTGAATCTGTTTTTCTTAAACAATTAGTCAGCAACTAGTCCTTAGGAGAAGGATAAAGTGATCTTTAGAAATTTTTTGGTTTCCCTGGGACTCTGGGCACAGCCAAGGTAGGTAAGATTTCATCTCAGTTAGCTCAGGAGACTACGGTCAGACGCAATGGCCGTGCCTCCAAGCAGATGACCCAGGAGCTTACCGCAACTGAGCCAGGAACACCTCCATCACTCGTACCATGTCCACCTCAACTCTCACTGGCAGCTCTGAGGCATTGTAGGCTTTGGGGTCCACATTGTACACCTACAAGAGGACAGAGATTGTCACGTCATACCAGAACTGTGCACAGCTCTCCCTTAGCCACGAGGAGGCCACAAGCTATTTTTATTCCACTTTAGAGTTCTGACCCATGAGAAGGTCCCAGTCTGACCAGGAGATGAAGTTGCCAATCCTGTAACTCCTACAAAATTGTCAAAACCTACAACACACACAGATGAGTTCTCAGCAAGTGCAAACTGCTCCATGCGAAAGGTTCAAATTACAGAAGACACTGGCAGAAACCAGATGCTGTTGGTCTGTGAGGCCCCATACCCTCACCTCCTCAGTGCCAGTCCCTCCCTCAGTCTGGGCCACCGTGGATACCAGAGGAACAGTCTCAGGGAATTATCTGTGCCACCCTCCCCTCCCACGCCTCGGGGTCCACAAAGCGTGATCATTACCATAATACCACCCCAGCGGGGACTGTGGAAAGCATTGGTTGGCACTGGAGTCCCATCCTTGTCCTGAATATACAGGGGGGTGTGGGCGAGCTCAGGTACATATAGCAGAAAGTTGAGCACAGGGTAAAGGGAGGCAGCACTGGAGCCTGTAGAACAAAGAGAAGGGGAATCAGAACACCAAAACATTTTGGTTCTAGATCTTCCAGGGCAGCCTCTAGCTGGTTCCTAGCTCTGGGTCTCAGTTTCCCCAGCTGATAATCACTAGGGGATAATCCTCCAGTCCCAAGTTTTTGTGGTAAAGAACCACTAAATAGTCTTGAATCTCCCCTCCCCTCAGCCCCTCTTGACTAAGACAGCTTTCCCCGCCATTCCCACACTGCACTCAAATTACTATAACTAGTTTCATGCACAGGTATACATCTGACCTCATGTCAGTTCCCTGCTTCCTATCCTTCAATGGCTAGTCATTCATACCAATGTTAACTTGTTAAAGTTCAAACTCCTTACTGTGATCCCTTATGATATGGCACCTGCCCAGACATCTTTGGTCACTCCTCAGAATTCAGTCTCTTGAGTTTCCCGAATGTCTATGTACTCTCACTCTTCTACACTGAGATTCATAGTTCCCTCACCAGAAATGCCCTTAAATATCTCTGAACTCAGCACTGCCAAAAGCAGTCCCCTGGCCAACAATTGCTGAATGAACAAATGAAAAGGAATCTGTGAAGGTTGCATATGGGACCTCTCTCATACTCCTTGGTCCTTGCTGGCTCAAATTCTACCATTAATAAATAGTCTCTGTGACCTGCAGGTATGACAACTCTTGGTCACATCTATTCTTCTAGGTTATACCCTCAAAGTGAAAAAATGGCATCCCAGTGTCCAGGTTCCTCAGCCTTAATCAGCAGATTTGTCAATTCAAATTCTGCCTTTATGAACTTTTGTTGTTGTCTTTCCCATATATGTAACCACATCTTTCCTGGGAGGCTTTCAGGGCAGAAGACACAGTCTATCTGTTTTTAAAAAGTGCTGGAAAGCATGCTTAATAAATGCTTTTGGAATAAGACATGGAGATGTAAATGTCAATAGAACATCACAAAAAAAGAAGCCCACACACCCTGCACTCCTTCAACACCCACAGGTAACCCAGCCTAGGAAACATCACTCTATACAACCCGCCTCCACCCCCAGGCTAAAGCTTTGGGGCCCTCCCCCGCTCCTCAGGAGCTTACCCAGCCGGGACTCCACTGGGTTGATGACATGGGGGAGACTGTGCGTGGCTAAGTAGTAGCTGGAGGAAGCCGGGTCAAAGCGAGGGTTTACCCCCAAAACTGCATAGTACAGGATCTACAAAAAGGGAGGAGATTGTTTTATTGGTTTATATTCCACAGTGTCCCTGAAAAGATCTGAAATGCATTTAAACAATATAATTAGGACAGGAAAAAATAAAAGATACAAAATCAGGGCTGAGAAAAAAATAGATACAGGGAAAAAATACAGATGTCAAAGGTACAGTTTAGTAAACTAAATCCATGCTCAGAACATGACAGTTTACCAGGCTTTTAAGTAGCCCAAACAAAGAATAGCAGAATTCAGCAACCAAAAGATGAAATCAAGCCAATTATTCAAAGGTAATTACTCCCACTCCCAGGACCTGGAAAAAAATTTCTTCCACATTTTCACAAAAAGGACACTGTGTGATACAGAAAACAACATTCTTCACAGCTTTGTTGTTACAACATAGACATTTTAGGGTTTTTTTGTTTTCTAACAAAAATTCCTGTCAAGAGCACAATCAATGAACACAGTTGAGAGGAAGTCATGAGCAAGTTAGTTTAACAAGCATTGATGAAACTCCAAGGTGGACACCCAAGGCAGACAGCCACCAGAACCAGATGCCCATGGGAAACTCCTCCCAAACTGGCAACCCAAGAGCTGGAAGGACAGATGAACTTGTAAACACTAAACACAGACAGACTTTGAAAAGGCTGGTGCAGCCAGAGGAGGAGACCTCGACTCAACCCTGTCTCACCTGTGAGTCCACAGAGATGTTGCCCGCGATGCTGAGCGCATTCAGGAAGGGCTGCACATACCTCTGGACAGCCCCCTCAATGTCCCAGTGGACATCGTGGGATTTGGGGTCTGGGTTGAGCAAACTGAAGGTGATCTCATAGCCTGGAAGACAGATGTCTAGAAAGTCAGAGGTCTCACTGGACCAAAGGGGGCACCCTGTACCCATGGCTGAGTTGAACATATTCCTTCTCTAGAATGGGGCTGGTTGCCATCATGGAGATAAAGCCGAAGAGAAAGTAAAACTGGGAGGAGGGACACTAAGTGCTTTCTAAGAGTTAAGACCAGAGGGAGTGAAGAGTTTCCTTGCAGCTTCTGTCCCAGAACTCACTTCCCTCTCCCTCCCACGGCAAAGCCCACACACCCTACCCAAGCTGGACTTCAGCGGCTGCCTCTTATCAGCACTCCACTTGTCCTCAGGAAGGTGGTCAGCCAGGGCAGCAGCAAGCACATCTTCAGTCAGAGACATGGCCTGGGCTACTTGCATTATGCGGCGGCCAATGATGTTGAGGGCCTCCCGGTGCACAATGCCCCGCACCACCGCTGTCCTCCGGGGCCCAATGTAGCTCAACACATCCTGGAAGAGACAAGCAAGGGGAAGAGTACCCATGGCTCAGGGAAGAAGAGAGAAGAGCATTCGGGCTCCTGTCTGAGACCTAGAAGCTGGCACCTCTCAGGTTCAGAGTGAACTCCTAACTATATTTCTGAGCCTGTAGATGTGAGAGATTCATTCACTTCTATTCCCTTGTCTTTCCCAGTAGACACAGATACAGGGAATATCTAAATTTTAGCTGGTTGGAAAGATGGCATGTTGAGCAAGAAAAGCAGAATGACTGGAAAGTGACAGAAGTAAATGGCACATGGCAAAGAGGGAAGCACAAGAATGTTCACAGCAGTATTATTTCCAGTAGGAAAAACTGGAGACAATCCAAATGCATGTCAACAACAGACTGGGTAAATTGTGGTATGTTCGCACAATTAAACATTTGACAAAAATTAAAATGAACAATTTGATTCAACGTATTATCATAGATGAGTCTCTCAAACATAAATGACAAACTAAAATGCTGCAGAACGTGCATTGTATTACACTAGTTCTATGAAGTTCAAAATATGTAGAATTAAGTACACTGTTTATGGAGATACAACATATATATCTCTATGTAACTCCAAAGAAAAGTATAAAAATGATCATACAAAATGTGGTCAGCTTGGCTAAAAGACAATGACTGTAATCATGGAGATGCACAGTAGACAATGGGTAGTGAGCTAGTGTCGCACTATTCCATCTCTACCACTATTTTTGTAGTCTGCAACCTGAAGGGAGTGAATGAGTACATAGATATTCATTAAAATATCCTTTCAGAGGCCAGGCATGGTGGTGTATGCTGTAGGTGGCAGCCTAGGAAGCCATGGTCGGGGCCAGGGATCACTGTTCGAGTTCTGCTGGGGGCACGTAGCGGGACCTAGTCCCCAAAAAATAGCTGGGCATGGTGGTGTGCACCTGTAATCCCAGCTACCAGGGAAGCTGAGGCTGGGGATTGCTTGAGTCTGTGGTACCCTGGGCAAGGTGAGCCTGCAGTTCTACCGGCAAAAATAGCGAGACCTAGTCTTAAAAAAAAAGTCCTTTCAGGCTGGGCATGGTGGTACATGCCTGTAAGCAGCAGCCTAGGAAGCCGCAGCTGAACGCGGTTCGAGTCCCACTCAGGGCAATAGTGAGACCTAGTTCCAAAAAAATAGCTGGGCGTGGTGGCACGTGCCTGTAATCTCAGCTACCTGGGAAGCTGAGGCTGGGGATCGCTTGAGGACATTGTACCCTGCCTGGGCAACGTGAGCCTGCAGTTCCACAGGCAAAAATAGCGAGACCTAGAAAAAAAAAAGTCCTTTCAAGCCAGGCACAGTGGCACACCTGCAATCCCAGCACTGGGAGGCTGAGGCCAGGGATCACTTGAGACCGCGGGTTCAAGACTACCCCAGGCAAGAGCGAGACCTAGTCTCTAAAAAATAGTCGGACATGGTAGTGCGTTCCTATAATCCCAGCTATCTGGGAGGCTGAGGCTAGGATCATTTGAGTCCACAGGTTCTGGACTACCCCTAGGTAACAGAGTGAGATCTAGTCTCTAAAAAAAAAAAAAAAAATTAAAATGTTCTTTCATATTTTTATAATAATTAAATATCTCATAATAAATTTTGAAAGAAAATAGCACTTGGTACTGAGTCTTTAGCTCATACAGTGAAAAGGTCAATAAATCACCTAATACCATCACAACCTATCAAACCAACTTCTTTTAATCCTAACTTTATTCACTTCTAAATGGCCTTTGAAGCTTTATCTATATACAAGTTTTAAAATTAGAAAGGTCCAGAGTCCATGAGTACATCCCTATTTGCTGGAGAATTCTGTGTAGCAAGTAGAAGAAAGGATTGCAAAGCTGCAGGAAGGCGACCCCAGAAAAGAGCTGAAGGGATAAGGCCAGGTCACAGTCCCTCTCTGCTCACCCTACCTGGGGGAGAAGTGAGGAGTGCTCAGAGATCACGTACACAGTCAGAGAACCCTCTGCCTGCTCCTGTGGCTCAGCCAACATGGATTCTGCCTCTGTGGACAAGAATAGGTGGAACACCAGGAGCAAAACACCAGTCCTTCCTCCCAAGGGCCCCCCTCCAATACACCCAAAAGTACCCAGGCTGAAATACAAGATATCTCCTTCCTGGCTTACCCAAAGAACTTTGGAGTCAAGTCATGGAAACTATACACTTAGAGGTCACAAAGGGGTAGAAAGTTTCATGTTAAAATGGTGGGATCACCCCTCTGGTACCTTGTACACTGCCTGATGACAGGGCTTCCTCCTCATGGTGCAAAGCCTTCCGATAGGCCTTCTGGAAACGGCATTTGATTTTCATTTTGTCTGAGGGGGAAGGAAGAAGCGTAATGGGAAAAGCAAGTGTCAGATCTCAGTTAACACTCCCCAGCCCTAACACTAAGACTTGTCCAGGGATTGAGGACAGCAAGGTGACTGTTTCCACAACCAATTCTAATAATTTCTACAAGGATGATATTAAACACAAACATTCCATTTCCTCCACCCACCTAGCTCTTGCCTTTGACTGTGCATACACTACCGTCAGCCTGAAGTTCCCTCCCATAGAGAAATCTATTACAGTATTCATGATATTAAATAGGTGAAAAGAGAAAAATCACATGATCACTTTAATAGCTACCCTAAAATTAAATTCAGTGGAAAATCTTGATAGAAACAAAACACACAGAATAAATACAGTTCCATTAAAGTAAGTAAGAAGACAAAATGGCCTGCTACCTTCTTATTCAGTACTGTTCTTCCTGACATTCCTGGTCAATGTAATAAGAGTAATAAATAACTATTTGAAAGAAAGAGACAGAATGGCCCTGAAGTAGTATAATTATTTTCAAAAAAAGACTAGGAGAACCAACTGAAAAACTATTAGAATAATAACAGTTCAGTAAGATTAAGATGACTAGATGTGAGAATACACAGGCATCAACCATCAACAGCTTTCTGATAAATACCAGCAATATTTGATAGAAAGCAATGATTTTTCAAAATCCCAATAGAAGGAATAAATGTGTAAAAACTATATTTAAAAAAAAGAAAGAAAATACAAGAGACTTTTCTGAAGGACAGAAAGGGTTGGAATAAAAGAGGGAAAGTACAGACTCCTAGGTGGAAAGATGAGAGTCTATGAATGTTAATTCTTCTCAAGCTAACCTATAAGCATAAAGCAATTCCAAAAGAAATTTTTTGTCCCCACAGCCCCAAACTTGACACATTGAACCTAAAACTTTATTGGGAAAATTCTTCTTGACAGAAGAATTCTAGTTCATATTTTCAGACAAAGTAATAGAATTAAAAAGTCACCACTGCTAATGAAATGAGTTTCAGCCCTAATGGATGTTAAAACATCAGACAAAAAGTTAACAAGGAACTCCAAAATATAGAGATCAAGCTGACAATACCTGAACTCACTAAATCATCTTTGCATCATCCAAAGTGGGACAATTAGCCATTACAAGGTAAAGCACAATAGGAAGCACACCACACCAACCTCATAGTATTCTTGCCTTAAAAAGTCAAACATACTAGAACTAAGCACAAGTTTATAAGAAATATGGAAACCAGAAAAATAAGTTATATGAAACAGGAAGAAGTGACCTGCCAAATCCAGAATGGGAGATGTTCTATAAAATGAATGACCTGCTTTCTCCAACAAATCTAGAGTATATGGAATGAAGTATCTGGGGGTGGGGTGGGGACAGCTAATATCTAATAAAAGAAACTTAACAAAACGCACCTGCTGATTCTCATTAGAACAAACCATCTGCAAAAGGACCCCTTGGAAATATTTGGGGGAATCTGAAGAGATTGGAAATTAGATGACATTAAGAAACTACTGCTAAGGCCGGGCACGATGGCTCCTGCCTGTAAGCTTCAGCCTATGAAGCGGCCGGGGCTAGGGATCGCAGTTCGAGTCCCGCCGGGGGCCTGTAGCGAGAGCTAGTTCCAAAAAAAATAGCTGGGCATGGTGGCGCATGCCTGTAATCCCAGCTACCTGGGAAGCTGAGGCTGGGGGTTGTTTGAGTCTGTGGTAACACAGGCAACGAGAGCCTGAGGTTCCACAGGCAAAAATAGTGAGACCTAGTCTCAAAAAAAAAAAAAAAAAAACACACAACTACTGCTAACTTGGTTAGATGTAGTAATGGTGGTGCTGTTTGACACGTTCACACCTCATGTACCACTGGTGATACATGCATAACAGGTGAGCTTCATTAATTTAATTAATATACTATTAATCAGCCCTGTGTGGTAGAGAAAAATACAAATAACAGAGTTGTCCAACAGCAGAATATACAAGTTACGCTCCCATCATGAACATGTTAAAAAAAAAGAAAAACCCTTCCATGGCTTCCCTTGCTGTCCACGATCTGGCCCCTTGCGTAACTCTGATTTTCTTCATTTCCTCTTACTCTCTCCCTTCTTCAATTCACTCTAGCCACATGGTTTCTTGCTGTTCTTTAGAGGCATCATATCTGCTCCCACCTCAGGAGAACTTGAACTTACTTTTGCCTCTACCAAACAAGTTCTTCTCCCAGATAGCTACTCAGGATGTGAAGGCGATCTGGCTGCGACACCTGTCACCCCATTGATCGCCAGGGTTGATTCGGCTGATCTGGCTGGCTAGGTGGGTGTCCCCTTCCTCCCTCACCGCTCCATGTGCGTCCCTCCCGAAGCTGCGCGCTCGGTCGAAGAGGATGGCCTTCCCCGAATAGAGACGGACCGTTCTTTGGTCGAGGGTATGGTCGAGGGTATACGAGTAGCTGCGCTCCCCTGCTAGAACCTCCAAACAAGCTCTCAAGGTCCAGATAGCTACTCAAATGACTCCCTCACCTCTTTTCAGCTCTTTACCCAAATGCCCTGTTCTCAATTGTCTTCTCAAATAGTCATATCTAAAACTACAATGAGGCTGGGCACGGTGGTGTGTGCCTTTAATCGCAGCCTGTGGAGCGAGGTTGAGACTAGGAATCTTTTGAGTCCACGGGTTCGAGACCCACCCGGGGCAACAGAGCGAGACCTAGTCCCAAAAAATAGATGGGTATGGTGGCATGCACCTGTAATCCCAGCTACCTGAAAAGCTAAGGCTGGGGATCACTTGAGTCCGTGGTACCCCAGGCAATGTGAGCCTGAGGTTCCCTGAGCAAAAGAGCGAGACCTAGTCTCAAAAAATAAAATAAAATTACTATGATACCCAAGTTTGGCCTGTGGAGGCTGCGTGTGCCCTGATCGGCAGCTGCACCCATTGCACACCCACCAAGCACCCTGTGCCATCAAGCTGGCTGGTAAGAGGGCTTCGGGGGCTGGTCCAGGAGAGCCGGACAATCCACTCAGGGTCAGGAAAACAAGGGGAGGGGAGAGGTCTTGCCATTTCACTCTCACTCCACTTAGTCCTCAGGAGGAATAAGAAAAACAAACACTGCAAACAGCGACATAGAATGCGTGAGGGACCAGATAAGGATCCTGCCAATACAACTGGGCAGGATGCAGGAGAAGGATCATCATCATCATAGAACATAAAGGGCTGGAGAGAAAACCATAGTGAGGACCTATCACAGAAGTGTACCTACAAACTCATCAAGAATGGATGAACCAAGACCCCATTTTGGTATATGCCACTCAAGAAAACAAGGAGCTCCTCCACATACCGTGGGAAAGGAAGTCCACAGAGTTGGGGGAACTGGCTCCACAACAAATCTGCAAAGGGAGAGAGTGGAGATCATCCACAAAGGCCATTGGGGGATGCCTTCCCTCACTAAGAAACCTCATTACAGAAAATGACTGGGAGCAAGGCCCCCCAAGTCAGAAGGCAGAACTATGGACTGAAGAGGCAACGGATATACAGGGAGAATAGACTGGAATGGGCAGTCAGCAATGAGAAGACATTGTTAAATCTCAATGAGTACGGATAGGCTGCCCAATGCAAAGCTAAGATTATAATCCTTCACGCACAGAATGCTGGGTACAGTCCCTCACCTGTCAAACACAACCACAGAAAAGGAAGAGAGACCTATGGACTGAACATAAATCATCAAACAACGAGAGAGGAGTCTGAGTGAACAGACGGGCCATCAGGAGTTGTGGGGGTGGGAGAGAAGGCATCCCAGCAACCATTTATCTATGTAAGAATTTTTTTTAAGAGAGAATAATAAAAAATAAAAAATAAAAAACTACTATGATACCCAAGTCCCCAAGAAAAACTTTTTATTCTCATGCCCTGCTCTATTTTTGATCCTTTCACCATCCAACATAAACTCTTATTTGTTTGACTTTGACTTTTTTTATTGTCTTTTTTTTTTTATTGTCTTTATTGTCTTTTTTCTCCTCTTTTTTGGTCTGCTTTGTTCACTGCTGTATATCTAACATCTACAATGGTATCTAAACGTAAGTACTCAATAAATATTCGTTATTCCTATTCATATCTAACAGATAGGAAAGCTAAGTTTCAGAGAAGTAACCAATCTCATCCAGATTCAGTTATGAAAAGGCAGAAACAAGGCTTTAATCCAGTTCTGAGTTCATACTCTTGGTTCCTCCACTATACTATGGAGATTACTGTGTCATTAAATAGGAGCAGTATTCCACCACAAATTGACAACAAAGCTGCAAACTAACATGAGAGATATAATTTAATTTTTGTGGAGTTTTTTGTTTGTTTTTGTATATATTTTTTATTTTTTGTTTGTGTTTTTGTGGGGTTTTTTGTTTGTTTTTTATGCCTTGACCAAGATTAAAGAGCTGGAACTCACAGGGCACACAGGTACCTCAAGGCCTAGACTCAGTCCAAATCTCCATTCACAACCAATCTTTGATTTCACATGGTGGTAAGATTAAACTGTTCATAGAGTCCCTGATATGCAGACTCATCCCTGCATGCTTTTATACAGGAGACAATATTGTTTGCTGGAGAAGTCTGAACACTGGAATTAGTCAGACCTGGGTTTAAAATCCACCTCTTTCTAACTAACTAGAAAACTTAAACTCTCTAAGTTTGTTTTTTCATTTATAAAATGGAGCTCAATATGACCAGATTGAGATAACATGTATAAAGTGTTTCACCTAGTTTCTGGCATACAGTGAGCAACAACTAGTAACAGTTATAATTCTCAGCTCATGCTATTCTTTAACTCTGCTCCCCATTTAACCATTTAACCTGAATTCCTTCACCACTTTCAAAAGCCCAGCTTACCAATTACAACCCTCAAAACCTGTCTTTCTTTCCTCCCAAAATTAAATGCTGTTCCCTAAGTGCAATCCCTGTTTCTTACAAATTTCTGTAATTTCTTTGTGTCTTTCTTTTCCACCTACTTAGGATTTCTTGAACCCATCAATTTCTCATTCTTTCCCCCAAATTCCTGATACCTAAGAAGAGTACCTAACACTATGGAAAGTGTTCGATGTTAAACTGAATAAGGCCTGTAAACAAATCCAACTTGATTCCAAACCCTGTTCTTTCCACTACATCCTTCTACTTCCCCTCTCTCTATGAAGCATTCACTGCTTTTAATCAGGTCGTACAACTGTTTCACGAATAAAATTGCTGCTTTAATGACAAATACTGAGTTTAAAGTGGCTTTTCTTCTAACCAAACACATGTTCATTCGGAGTAGTCTTTTAATAAGTTTATAACTACCTTATGGGGCACTCACGCTGCCCTATCCATCTCTGGGCTGAGCTCAGACCAGAAAGTGAGATCTGAAGACCCAGGAACTCACATTTCAGCGGGATCTCTCTCTCATGCACAACGGTGAAGGGTAGCTTCTCCTGATCATCCAGGGGCACTGATTCCCGGGTAAACACGACAGTGACAGGTACCATGAGCCGGAGCTTTAGGGAAGGAGCGTCAGGGTCATCAGTTAAACCTCCAGCTTGCTGATGGGCTGCCCCCGAACTTCCCCCACAGAGGTCTCACCTGCAGCGCATTTAGCCCACTAATCTCGGAGTAAGGCAATGAGGCTCGGTAGGTCTCCGTGGTCTTCCACCAGAGCGGCAGCCCCAGCACGATGGCCACAGCAGCGAAGAAGAGGGCAGCGCGCTTGCCTCGGACCACCTCTGGGGGATGCCGAAGGATCGACTAAGGTGCCGGAAAGGGGTTCGGATGCCGGCCCCATGCCCGAAACGGTGAAGCCTGGGCAACGGGTACTCAAAGGCTCTCCACCCGCGCTCGCAGGAATCCCCGTGTACGGAGCCCAACCCAAATCTGTAGGAATTCCGTCTCAAACGACCCCGAGCTCCCAATCCGCTGAACCTCTGACACACCACAGTCCCCACCCTCGCATTCCTCCCTGGCAATCCGCGAGCCGCAAACCCCCACCCCAATCCCGCCGCACCTAGGTCAGTAGAGGCTGCCCCCGCGGCGGCCATGCTTGCTTCCGGCTGCTTCACCGCCAGGAGGCGTGGCTGCCTACGCCTCCCCCAATCGCAAACCCCGGCGGCTACCGCGACCAATGGCGAGCGGCGCTCCAGACCGGCAGGCGGAAGAAGGACAGCTAGGGTGAGCTGGGGTCCGCGTCAAAACAAGCGGCGTGTTTGAAAGGTTACTGGAGCCCCACGAGGCAGTCAAGGTCTGTGCGGTTTCGATATATTTAGACTTGTTAAATCTCCCACTTTCTAGTAGAACGCATTTCTAGCCCCAAGGATTGGGGACACAAACTCTGCAGTTGTGACCACAGGCAGCTCTAAGGCTGTATTCTCTTCTGAAAAATGGATTCACTAAAATGAGCATTCATGCAAAAAATTTGATGCACGGAAAGCACTCGAATGTCAGCCATCAAGATCTTCACTGATCATCGCTATCGTAGAGCTCCTCCTCTGACGATCCGCTCCTCAATCCTCAAACATGGAGACTGCAAGCTAGTAGTAGTAACTTGTAGCAAGTTTGTCTCATTCAGTATTTTTAAATTCATTTGAACTTGTTACTTATAAAAGTCTGCCTACTTCACTTAAAATTCTTGAAAATTCATAAGCACAGGCTCTGGATCTTGATCACTTGGATTCTAATCCTGGCTCCACCACTTAATTTATATGATGTAAAGTTTTCCGTGCCTATTTCCTCATGTTAAAGCAGGGAGAGTAAATATGTATACTTCATATGAAGGTGTAGTTGTAAATGTATGTAGTAGTAAATGCAAAGTGATTAGAATAGAGCCCGGCAGGAATGTATAGAAAATACAATGTAAGTTTTGTTAATGCAAGATCAGGTCATGCTGAGCCTACGTTTACATATTGCAGTAATTAGCTGGGCAGAGCATTGGTTGGGCACTTTACAGAAAAACTGACCTCCCTGGTTCACACAGTACACACCCACCATGTTCTCATTTTCATTTTCTCAGTTCAGCAAGTGCTTACATCCCAGACAAGTGACCATAATTCAGTGTGAGAATTCTTCACCATGTCCACCCTTGCTTAGACACAAATGAGTTCCTTCTTTCCTCCCCATCTTCCCCTAGAAAATGTGCGTAGTGCCCGCCTTGATATTCTGGTCCGCATGCAGTCCTGAGGCTTAGGGGTTTTCCTTGTTGGAAAGAAACCCAGGTGCTCCTTCTGCAGTGACTCCCCTAGTGGGCTGTGTCCAGCCACAGCAGCTAAAATGTGACCCCCGTCTCTTATGCCAGCATGTTCTACCACTTGCTCAGGATTTTGCACCAAAGCTGCCCTCCGGAGTTGCTCAAATCTTGCCTCATGCCATCCTTCTTCAGCTGCAGTCTGCCTCTAAAGTGACGGTGTCTGAAACCCTACACACTGCCTGCTGTAGCCTTGGACATCAGCAGGAAAGAGCCTGAACTGGGAATGGTGTAAAGGTGTGCCCTCCCCCCATAAACCTAAAACCCAATAAAATTCAAAACCCACCCTCTTCATATGCAGTCAGAGGTTTCAGAGAGGATTCAGAAGCTGGGAGATGGGAATTTGATGTATAAAACACACAGAAAAAGTAGCACGTTTTGCTACATTTATTTGTAATGAAGCATGTATTCTAGGCATGAGTCAGGTCTGGTGTCCTACCCTGTGGCTCCAGGAAAGCACAGGCAAAGAAAACCCAGTAGGGAACCTGTGGGTGCTGGCAAAGGCACTGGGAAGACTCTGACATACTGCTCTGATTTCAAGCAAATTCTCTTCCCCTCAGTCATCCTTTTAGCCAATAGTCTCAGGTGCAGCAATGGGAGAGGGGCAGGAAGAAAAGGAAACTGATTCAGTGTTGGATACAGACATCTCTGCTCTGAATGGCTATAGCTACAGGCAAAATTTGGTGCAGGTGGCCAGGTCAAGGGTTCTGGTATGGAATGGGTATTCAGTAGGCATGGTTGGCAATGTAGAGGGACTGTGCTGCAGCTCCACCATCTTCTCCAGTGCCTTCATACTTGCCCTGGGCAGCAAGCCCATTCACCTGCAAAAGGAAGGGGGGAGGTTGTAAGAAGACAAAACCAGCTCACGGGTGCCACACCCTCTAGGCTGTAGCCACTAACTGTTTCCCCTGCCTAGCAACACACATACTCCCACCCCCACAACCTCAGCCCGCTTGATGAACTCCTCAGTGGCAGCCCCGGCATTGTCCCGTTGCCCTCGCCAGGCATTGAGTGCAGAGGCTTGCAGGGCACGCCCATAGGAGAAGGTGAGGGCCCAGGGCCGAGGAAGGGGACATCGATTGATAGCATTGAGGTTGAGGGATGCTTCCTCTTCACTCTGACCCCCAGACAAGAAGGTCACGCCTAGAGTGAAGAAGAGAAGATAAATTCATCATTTCCTGTTTTTCCAGGGGAAGGGACTCCAAAGGCCACAAGAAGCTGAGGATGAGTCTGAAGTCTGAGGGATAGCAACAGGTTAGAAAGAGTGGTACCTGGAACAGCTGGGGGCACAGTGCGACGCAAGGCAGTAACAGTTGCCATGGCAATCTCCTCTGGGCTATACTTAATAGGGCAGGCATGGCCAGGGGTCACCATGTTGGGCTTGAGTAGGGTCCCCTCAAGGTACACATGATGGTCACTCAGAGCCTTGTACACAGCAGACAGGACCTGGGGGTTAGAGGAAGTATACTAAGGTTCTGGGCCCTGCCATTTGTCTTGAGGTGGCTGGGCTTCACTATGAATATCAGAACAGGCTCAGACTCACAGGCCTGTCTTGGGATCAAGTCAGGAAAAGTGCCTGACTCTGAGCCATGGGCTGTGGGGAACAAGTTCCCTTGTCAGGCTGCACTGTAATACATGTCTGTGCCTAGGTGTAGACGCACCTTCTCTGTAACGTACTGGCAACGTTTAAGGTCATGATCTCCATCAGGAAGGATCTCAGGCTCCACAATAGGCACAATACCATTCTGCAGGTAAAAGCAGGGTAGTTGGGAGGGGCAAAGTAGATGGGAAGGGAGAAATTCCTGTTACTCTCTCCCCCCAGACATAGGGTGCCCATATGACCCCCTCACACACATACACACACCTGCTGGCAGATGCTGGCATAGCGGGCCAGCACATTGGCATTCTCCAGAATGGCAAGTGCTGAGGGTGTGCGTTCGTTGATTTTTAGCACACAGCGCCACTTGGCAAAGTCTGCACCATCCTTCTTATATTGGGCACAGCGTTCTGAGAGCCCATCCAGACCTGCAAGTAAAGTGCCAGCCTTATCACCTTGCCTGTCTGTGTCAGCATCAACCACCCAATCATCCCATGTTGCAAAAGCCCTGTACCTTGAGTTGTGGTTTCTCCATCAGTCCCAGCTAAAGGCACAACACCCTTGTCAACCTACAGAGAAACAAATAGAGGGCTAAATCCAGGCAGGATTCTTCACATCACCTCTCACACATACACCTATCTTCACATTCATTCCCCTGCCAAGGTCAACGACTGCACCTTGATGCCCACGACAATGCCTTTATCCTGAATGGTACGGATGAAGGGGACACCATTGTCATCTTTTTGGTAGAGTGTTTCATGGAAGAAAATGACGCCTCCAATGCACTTCTTCACACGGTCATCAGCACTGAACAGGACCTGGCGGTACAAACGGCGGTTCTCCTCTGTGTTTTCCACCCCAATTTGGCTGAGCCGCTTAGCCATGCTGCCTGCAGGCAAAATAAGAGAAGTGGCAAGATCATCCCTGGGATTCCCTGGCCACCTTACCTCACTTGGCCACAGATCCCCACCTACCTACAGATTCATCTGCTGCCAGAATGCCTTTGCCTGGGGCCACAATCCGGAGGGCAATGTCAGACAGCTCCTTTTTCTGCCCAGCAGAAAGGGCTGGGTATGAGTGGGGCATGGCGACAGCTCTCTGAAAGGGAGACAAGACAGAAAAGCTGGACCATATCCACTAACTCCTCTGCTTCCTCTCCTTGCCATAAGGGCCAAATGCCCCGCCACCCCCACCCCCACCCCTGGCCCTCCCAATAAGCATGGGACTGGGAACAGGGCAGCCTTCCTTGGCTTGGCTTGGGTTCTGGGCAACAAAACGGCAACAGTCCTGCTGACAGCAGGCTTAGGGCCCCAGTTCTCACATCTTTTGTTCCTGGTGGGCACCCTTCCCAGCCTCAGGGAAAGATGAAGGGTGGGGGTAGGGAAGGGAAGAGCCCTAAAGATGCTACAGGTTTTCTGTTGAAAGTGCTTCCCAAACAAGGATGCCATTCCTCCTCTCACTGACTTGGGCCCCTTTGTCAAACAAGCCTTTCCAATTTTCTCTTTCTCATCCTTAGCAGGGCCCCTGGGGAAAGTGTGCTCATTTCCAAGGCTTCAGAATGATGCAAAAACACTAATCACTGCTCCTTCCCTAAATTTCTGTAGAAAAGGTTTTCTTGGGGGGAGGAAGCAGCTAGGGAGTAGAAGTGGTATAAGTAACTGCCACAGGCTTTCATAACCTCTTTTACACCCCCAACCTGACTGTCTAAGCAGTTGGGAGTTGGGAGCAGAGGGTCAGGGTTGAGAGGAATGAGAAAGGAAGGGAAGGATGCAGGAGGGGCAAGGAGTCTTGGAGGGAGGTAATGGTGAGACAGGATAATCGTCAGGGAGAAGGACCTAGACCAAGGGCAGAATGCAAGAGAACAGGAGAGAAACTAAGCCTAAGAAAGGGAGAAGGCTGAGACTAAAATGATCTGGATGGAAGAGACTGAGCCCAGTGAAAAATCTTAAGAGACAGAAGATTTAGGGTAGAAAAAGTTGAGGTGCAGGTGTGAGAGCTGAGTTAGGGGTGTAGTGGAAGAGGCTGAGGCAAGGGATCTGTAATGAAGACGTAAGAGAGAGGATGTAAAGCGAGAGCCAGAAGGTACATACATCAGGAGGCCCCAGGGAACAGGGCAAGGACAACAGAAAGAGCCAAGGAGAGGAAGCAGAGATGCTGAGTAGCTCCCATCTTACCCGGAGCCTCACCTGTACGCAGCACAACGGCAGCAGCCACAGGAACAGCTCAGCCACAGGAACACCTGGATTCTGAGGAGCAGTAGCTGTGGCTCCAGCCCTGGCTCCAGTAAATGAGACAGCGAACGCCGCAGAGATACGTGACTCCCCCGGGGGCGGGACAAGCACCTCCCGGCCATGGCCACGCCCCCTCCTCAGACTGGTGGCCTGGCATGGCCACGCCCACAGGAGGCGGAGTGATGAGGTGGAGTGACTCCAGGCCCAGGGCCACTGCCTTATGGCTGTAGCGACTCCCCCTCCCACCTCCTGGACCGCTGCCTCTAGGGCCCCAGACACAGGAAATGGTCTTGACCTCATTCTGCCACAATCGCCTGACTAAGTGCATAACACTGTGCGGGATGTTGGCAATTTTACCTGCAACAACAGGTGAGACAGATTGGACAGAAGCGCCAATGAAGTGTGGGAATCCTGACCAGGGAGCAAACAACTTACTTGAGTGACTTTATTGGTCCTCACCCCCTTATTCACCAAGGCCTAGCCTGAAGGGGGATGGAGAAGGTAAGAGAATGAAGCCTTGTCTGTTCCCCTAGGCCCTAAGCCAGGGACAAACAGTCCAGTGCCCAGGGTATTTGGGGAAGCAAGGGAAGGGAGGAGGGGCAGCCAGTTTTGGCCCTGGATGGAGAAGGGGTGTGTGGAGGGTACCCACGCAGGAGGACAAAGCTGCCTCTCCCCAGAACTCAACCACCCCTCCCTCAAGAAATAAGATTCAGTGGGCCTAAAGAAATACATTATACTTTACTTAAATAGCATTGTAACATAGCTGGCTCAATAAAGTAATATAAAAAAAAAGTATAAACATAGCTGGCTGTGAGCCAGTAGGTCCTGGAATTGGATTAAGGGTAGAGTGCAGGTGAAAAGGGATGAAGATTCCAGATTTCCATTTCTTAGCTTAGAAATTCCAGCAATTCCTGGAGCTCCTTGCAGCCCTTCACAACTTCTGGAATGGATAGCAGAGTCTGGAAAGAGAAGTAGAAAAGGCAGCTCAAGGTCACAGGGCTGAAGCCTAAAGCTCACAGCCCCAAAATGCACCCAATTAGCATTGAGTCAGGAGAGAAAACAGAAGCCAGAGAGGAGCCTGCAAGAGTAAGGCCCAGCTCTCAACACGCTGGAGACTAGAGCTGTGTTCATCTCTACCTACTGAGGTCAGGCCCACAGCCGTTTCAGTTTCATCATCACCCTTCCTATTTTACCTCATAAATATGTTGAACAATATAATCTAGTTTCTTTAATTCCTTGTCAGAGCGCCGAAGATTCTCCTCCAGGATATTTCTCTAGAAAGCAAAGAGGTTGCATAAAGTCTCTGTTCAGAAGAATAGCATAGCTCATGGGGCAAGGAAAATATAGCCAGGCTAGTTGAGTGGGAAATGCATGGGAACTCTTACATGGCTCTGGAACTTGACCATGAGTTTTGCTTTCTCATTTTTCATCTCCAGGAACATCACCCTTAGTTTTTCTACCTATAGATATGTCCAGATCAGTAGGGGCACAGCCTAGGGTCCCCACCAGCCCAGCTCCTCTGTAAACCCAGAGTCACCTCCTGGGAGAGCCACACTTTCTCCTGGATCCAGCTAGTGGCCATGGGCTGACAGTTGGGGTCCTGCTGACCAGCCAGAGTTTCCTGGAGCACCTTAGTCTCTGTCTCTGCATGCCGAAGTGAGCGGGTAAGTTGTGTCACCTCCTCCCTGAGGCTCTAGGGATAAGAATGGAGGATTATCCAGTAGCCCTCAAATATCTTCTCAATCCTCCTTATCCTTTTTTTTTTTTTTTTTTTTTTTTGAGACCAGTTCTCACTCTGTTGCCCAGAGTAGTCCTGATCTGGGATCAGATCTGAGTAGTCCAGATCCTGGATCGTATCTGGGATCCCTCGGACTCAGGCGAACCCCAGCCTCAGCCTCCCAGGTAGCAGGGATTACTGGTGCACGCCACCATGTCCAGCTATTTTTTTGAGACTAGGTCTTGCTCTGTTGCCCGGGGCAGGTCTCGAACCTGTGGACTCAAGTGATTCCTAATCTCGGCCTCCCTTCTTAGGCTGGGTTAAAGGTATGCACCACTACACCTGGCCCACCTTATCCCATGTTAACAAGGGTAGGCCAGGGGATCCAATTCCCAGATTTGGGAACCTGGATACCAGCGACACAGAAGGTAAAGGGTCAGGCATCTTGAACATACTATGAGCTCTCCACTCTTATCTATCTGCTCTAGGATCTTCTTGTTCTGCTGCTGTATCACCTCCTGGAGCTCTTTTTCATTCTGTGAAGGAAATGAAGAAGGCATTGAGGGAAGGCTGGCATCTTAGAGCCCTTGCCAGGGGATAGAATTTGTGTCTGATTCATGTCAGCCCAAGTGATACCAATTAATAACACTCCAGTTCTTCCTCCAGGGCTTATATCAGGCAAGGCTCATTTCAGTGTTGAGTTCTACGAGAGTTCCTGACTTTCAGTCGGCCTGGGGAGATGGGTCACCCCATAAGCTGATTCCCAAATGTGAAATGTCTGACCCCAGAGGGGGCAAAATTAGGCCAATGGTTGGAAAATCCCCACCACCCAGATTCCCGAAGAGACAGTTGTTCCCAGTGGGCCAGTAGAGCTGCTCCAGTTCATCGCTCCACTTCTAGGCCCCTCCTTCACCTTGTAGCGCAAGCACAAGGCCTGGTTCAGCTTCTCTATGTCTACTTCCTTTGCCTTCTGGGCTTCCTGATGCTGTTCTTCCTGGGTCTGAAGTCTAACTTGTAGATCACAACTAGGGGAGTGAAGAAATTAGCATTATTCCTGTTCTCTCAGGGCCTGACTAAGCCCTTAACACTAGGGGTGGTCACACTTGACCTGCCCTTGCTCACATTTTCCCCTGCAGACTCCTGACAGCTTCTTCTTTAGACTCTTGCAGCAGGGAACAGAGGCTCTTAAGGCCCAGGGTCCTCTTACTTAGTTCTGCCAGACTCTTCTCCATGTCAGGGGTCCCTGGAAGAAAAAGTCCTAGATAGAAGCAGAAGCATGGAAGGAAGGAGTGTGTAGCTATCATTTCCACAACTCTTATCCATGTTCCCCACCCACAGGATTTGAATGTCCGGAACATTACCGATCCCAGAAGGCAGTGATAAAATGAGCCCATGTAGAATTGAGGTTTTTAGAGCAAAACACTTTTCACTGCTTTAGTCTTTATCCTCACTACCATATCGAGAAATGAGGCAGGATCCCTGGAGAGCCCACCCTAACCTGTAGACTGAAGGGATGCCACTGATGCTACTCGGGAGAAAGCACTCTTGTCACTTCCAAGCAAGGGTCCAGGAGCTGATTCTGAGTGTAAAACAAAAACCAAGCATTTCAGAGGCTCCTCTGGCCTACAAGCCAAGAGTCTGCCAGGGAGAGATAGGTCTGTTGGTAGGCCTCTCCAACAGCTGAAGTGGTCAGCTGTTGGAGTGGTCACAGCTTCCCACCCCTAAATTCCAGGGCCTTCAACCTTTGCCTGCTATTGCTGTCAAGCCGTTTCCCGAGAAGGCGCTGTTGGCAGATGGAGGCTGGGCTTGGGCAAGGGCACAGGCCGTGCCTGTCAGAAGGGTTTCT
Source organism: Uropsilus gracilis (assembly GCA_004024945.1). Classification (NCBI taxonomy): domain Eukaryota; kingdom Metazoa; phylum Chordata; class Mammalia; order Eulipotyphla; family Talpidae; genus Uropsilus; species Uropsilus gracilis. Next base: position 103,009 of record PVHY01001648.1, read on the forward strand.
GGATCAGCCTTTGGGCAAAAGGGAGGAAGACAATCAGTTGCTTTTCAAGGCTAGTGATTTCCCAGAACTTTCAGTTACTCACCAACCATCTCTAGAATGCTATTCTATTATCTCTTCTCTATCTTTCAACTTCTCCATTAGCTCCTTTCCCTGAACTAAATTCTCTCACTAAAGCAACAAATAAAAAGAAAAAAATCTTCTTAAATCCCCTTTTAGCCACTGCATTTTCTCTTTCCATCAATTTAGAAAAGAAAAAAAAAAAAAAGCTACATTTCTTGTTAGAATCTTCACCATCTATTAATTGCCCCACCACTATACTCAGGCTTCTGCCCCACCATTCCCCCCAAATTTTCATCATTTGGTTGGCCAATGCCATCCTTACTTCCAAATGCAATGGACACATTTCAGCTCTTATTTTACCTGAGTTATTTGATAACTAACCACACTCTTCCTTTAGAAACTTTCTTTTCTTAGCTGAGACATGACTCTCTCCTTCAAAGGTAGGCCTCATATCTTTCAGGCTATATTTTTTCTCTATTCACAGGTCCTTTCTTAACTACTGGACTTATCTTTGGCTCTCAACATTTAATCCACTCCCCAGGTGACCTCACCACTGGAACTCCACAAAAACATCCACTTCCACAAATAATTCCTCAATCTGTCTCTCTCAGCTGGATTTTTACACCACTCTCCAGACCCAAAGAATTGACAGCAAAAAAATCTACCAGGATGCTCCACAATTCACCTGAAAGGTATTATGTACAAAGCTAAACTCACCACTTTCCCTATACTAACTCTCCAAAACTGTCCCTCCTCCTGTATTATAATCCTAGAGCAGAGGAGACAGCAAATTATAGTCTATAGGTCAAATCTGGCCTACCAGCTGCTTTTGCAAATAAAGTGTTATTGAAATACAGTTACACCCATTCATTTACACATTGTCATGGCCGTTCTTAGACTATATAGGCAAAGCTGAATAGTTGAGACAGAAACAGATGGCTCACAAGACTGAAAATATTATATACTGCTCTTTATAGGAAACGTCTGCTGTCCCCAGTTCTACAGTGTCATCATCTTTTCAGCAATCTAATGTCATCAGTTCCTCTTCTACCTTACTCCAACATTAACCTCATCTCAAGGTTCTATTACTTCTACTTTCTAAATATTAACTGAATTCATCCAATTCATCCCCTCCTCCCTATCCCTACTAAAATTTTCATGAGTTCAAGTCTTCAAAACCTGACTTCCTACCTACTTCTCCAACCTGGTCTCCTTGCCATCCTTGCCCAATACAGCATCTATACTCCAGTTATAAAAAGACAATTCCTATACAACCTAAATGCCCCCAAACAGATGATTGGCTCAAAAGGATGTGGCATATATACATATTACTCAGTGATCAGAAAAGATAAACTCATGCCATTTGCAGCAACATGGATGGAACTAGAAGGAAATAAATCAGAAGAAAAAGGTGAAAGATGTCAGAAGGAAAAAGAGAAATATCAGGTAGTTTCACTTGTCATAGATCTGAGGCATAAAGCAAGGAAGAGGCAGGGAAAAAGGTCAAAACATGTGAGGGAAGAGCACAACTGTGGTGATGGGTCACAGGCAATATGATGGTGGGAGAACTACAGGGACTACTCCTGAGGGAAGAAATCAAATACTATACAAAAATGAACAACAAAAGAAGAAAATAAAAATGAATAGTCACTTTACAGTTCCCAAACTTGCCACATTCTATATAAGCAGAACCTTGCCTTGCTCACCCTGTAGTCCTAGCACTTAACCCAGGTCTTGTTACAAGGTAGCCATTACAAAAATTAGACATACTATGTGTAAACCTTTTATATGCTAATCCCCTTCCAGCTGGGCCTTCTGCTATACCCACCCCTGCCCTACAAATTTCTAAGCTTCAGGACTGACCAAGGGTCATATGCTTTGAGAAAACATGCTAACTCTCAAAAGAAGGGCTGAAAGGGCTAACTCTCAAAAGAGGGCTTCCTCAGTGGTCACCCATACAGACCTCTCTCATGATCACAAATCAAGACTACAGGTTCACACCTCTGCTTTCCCTGCTAGATAGACTGTGGACTATTTGGCATTTCAGCATATAACTGGAAAAAGGGTCAGATCATAAGCACGTTTGGATTTCAGAATTCTGATTGCACCTTTAACTACTGAATAATCAGTATTCTGTTTTTGGAAAGAAATCAACAATTTTGCTGGGCATAGTGGCGCACACCTGTAATCCCAGCCTTGGAAGGCTGAGGCTTAGGGATCACTTGAGTCCATGGGTTCGGGACTACCCTGGGCAACACAGCGAGACCTAGTCTCAAAAAAAAAAAAAAAAAAACAAAAAAGAAATCAACAATTTATTGTATAGTGTGCACTGTGGGAGGCCAAAGAAGCAAGGCTAAATTTCTGCTTTCAGTCTAGCTGAAGAGACTAGCCTGAAACCCAAAGTCTGAAACCCAAAGAAAGTTGTTATAAGTTCCAAAGGAGAGTAAGTTCATGAGTAATACAGAGGTCAGTGAGTATGATTGGAAATATTTCAAAGAAATTGAGTTAGGGAGGATTTTAATGGGAAAGGGAGAGGTGTTTCCAGTTTGAAGATTCCAGTTTGGAAAACACACATGGTAACAGCCTGAGTTTGGGTAAGGATGGAAGCCGGACATATGACTAGAGTACTGACAGCCTAGATGGATGAAAGGATTCATAATAAGGACATAGAAGACCTATTGAAGAAAATAAGTGACAGACTAGACAGATCTTTAGGCAGCTGAAAGTTACTGAAGGTCATAGAGATGGAACAAGAATAGTGGTTTTTGTTTTTGTTTTTTGAGACTAGGTCTTGCTATTTTTGCCCATGGAACACAGGCTCATGTTGCCTGGGGTACCATGGACTCAAGTAATCTCTAGCCTCCGCTTCCCAGGTAGCTGGGATTACAGGCGTGCACCACCACACCCAGCTATTTTGGAACTAGGTCTCGCTACGTTGCCCCAAATAGGACTCGAACTGCGATTCCTGGTCCCTGCCGCGGCTTCCTAGGCTGCTGCTTACAGGCATGCACCACCATGCTCAGCAAAGAATAGTGTTTTAAGAAGACCATTCAATACACTAGAGAAACAATTGGATACTACAAAGCTATAATACTTAAAACAGCATGGTACTGGTACAAAAACAGACAAACAGACCAATGGATCAGAATCGAATACCCAGAAATAAAATCACACATATATGGCATATATGGTCAACTAATCTTTAACAAAGGGGCAAAAAACATACTCTGGAACAAGGATAGCCTCTTCAGTAAATGGTGCTAGGAAAACTGGATCAAAACCTGTAAAAAAAATGGGCCAGGACAACACCCTCACACCCTGTACAAAAATTAACTCAAAATGGACAAAGGACCTAGAATTGAGACCTGCAACCATAAAATACAGAGAAGAAAACCTGAGCAAAACCCTTCATGAATTTCACCTCAGAAATCCATTTTGGTAAACAACTATGGCCGGCAAAAAAATGAAGGAAAACATAAACAGCTGGGACTATATCAAACTAAAAAGTCTCTGCATAGCAAAAGAGACAATAAACAAAACAAAAAGAAACCCAACCAACTGGGAGAAAATTTTTGCCCTTTAGACAAGTGACAAGGGTCTGATAACAAAGATCCACAAAGAGCTCCTACAGTTCAACAAAAACAAAGCAAAAAACCCAGTCAAAAAAATGGGGAGAAGAACTAAAAAGACACTTCACCAAAGAGGAGATACAAATGGCTAACAGGCCTATGAAAAAATGCTCCACATCACTAATAATCAGGGAAATGCAAATTAAAACCACACTGAGATACCATCTTACACCAGTAAGAATGGCCCATATAAATAAAACAGACAACAAGTGTTGGCGAGGATGTGGAGAAAAAGGAACTCTCTTAAACTGCTGGTGGGAGTGCAAACTGGTCCAGCCACTATGGAAGACTGTGTGGGGGACTCTCAAACAATTGAAAGTGGACTTACCATTTGACCCAGCAATCCCAGTACTGGGAATCTACCCAGAGGACATGAAAACACTAATTCAAAAGGATACCTGTACATGCGTGTTTATTGCAGCTCTGTTTACAATTGCCAAGATTTAGAAACAAACCAAATGCCCCAAAACAGACGATTGGCTAAAAAAAAATGTGGTACATATACACGATGGAATACTACGCATCAATCAAGGAGGACAAACATGTCATTTGCAGCAACATGGACAGAGCTAGAAAGACTCATATTAGCAGAAATAAGCCAAAAAGAAAAAGAAATACAGGATGGTCTCACTTATATGATGGATATAGGGAAAAACAAACAAATAAGAAAAAATAAAAACAACCTTTGGGACTGAACAATGGAGTGAGAGAAGAGGAGGGGAAGAAGGCAGGGGAGGGAAGAGCACAAAAGATCAGGATGGTTAACAGGTGTTAGCAAAGTGGGAAAGCCCCAGGGTACACAATAATGCAATAATGTAATATAAATATAAATACACATATATATGCAAAAATTTTTAATTAAATTTAAAAAAAATAAAAAAGAACAACCATCATAGAGATAGTTAACATTCTCTGTGGATAGCTCTTCTGTCCTATTCCACATTATACATTCCCAAAAATAATAATTAGTACACTGGATTTGATGTTTGCCATTCCAGTGGTATTTGAAACTCTTAAATCACATATCAGTAAATAATATATTATTTTGCATGGTTATAATTTCGTAATTATGGTATTGTAATATGTATACCTATCTATGTAACTTGTTTTCTTCCCACAAAAAAATTTTAAGAATTATTTTTAAAAAAATCTCCTAACTAGGATATTGGAGAACATCCCCATTTGTTATTTGTTACTTCTATAATTGTATCCAAATTTCATGTTGTCTTAAAGTTTTAAAACTTGTAATATTTATCATATTGATATCTTGTTGTATCCTAATTTTCTTTTATTTATATATATGTTCTAAACCTAAACTAAACCGTATAGTTTAAAATTAAAAAAAAAAAGAAAAAAGAAACAATTGGAAAAACACTCAACAACCTTAGAGTGGAACTTCCCCAACCTGATAAAGGATAGCTACAAAAACCTACAGCTAACATCTTTTTCATGATCATGGTAAAAGTTCTAACTGATATAGTAAATCAAGCAAAGGGAATAAAAAGTATATGGATCAGAAGACACAGTTGAAAGAAAGGGAAGGAGCCCCCAGATCGTACCGTTTCCTGCAGTTTCCTTTGTAGGAAGAGGGTCAGGTTCTGCAGTTGTTCAGTCAGCATCCCTAGCTCCCGTGAATACTGACGCTTCTTCTCCAGGTCTTGTTCCTGGTTCTCCGCTATGGTGCTAGCCAACTTAGCCCTGAAATAAGGAGCAGGGAAGCCTGTCAAAGACCAGAAGATCTCTGGGGACCCTCTCTCCCAGATCCCCTAAGCTGCATTCAAAGAGGAAACTAGAGGCTCTTGGACTCTGGCACAGTTCCCTTCTTAGAGACTAGCTTCCAGAAGCATCCCTGGAGAAAAGAAGCATTTAGGGAGAAGCACAGAAAGGAGAAACTCTTACTTCAGGTTCTCTATGGTATCCTTGAGGTCCTCACACTGCAGGCTGCGCTCACGGAGCACTTCCAGTGTAGTCTTCAGCTGACATTCAACCTGGCCCAGCTCCAGGTGAGCAACCTGATTCTCTTGATCGGCAAACTAGGAAAGCAGGAAAAGGGAAGGAAGGAGCAAAGATGGTGGGGAACATGAGTCCCAGTGCCTTGGTACTTTTAGAGCCCGGGAATGGAGGCTTCTCCAGTTCACAGTGTCAAATCTCACCTCAATACCATCACTGGCAAGAGTCACTCTTGCCAACTCCCCTGCCTGAAGACATATTCCTTACCTCCAGGGTCTCCTTCAGGTCTTGTACCTCCTTGGCCAGGACAGCCTGTTGCTGTTGTAGTTCTGCCTGTATGTGTTTTAGTGCCTTCTCTTCCTTTTGCCATCTGCCAGAGGCCTTATATTAGATTCCATTTAGTCATATAGCCCGAGTGCCTACTGGTACAATAATCTGACAGGAAGGGCCAGGCATGGTAGTGTATGCCTGTAAGCGGCAGCCTAGGAAGCCACAGCCGGGGTCAGGGATCGCGGTTTGAGTCCCGCTTAGGGCAACACAGCAAGACCTAGCCCCAAAAAATAGCTGGGCGTGGTGGTGCATGCCTATAATCCCATCTACCTGGGAAGCTGAGGCTGGGGATTGCTTGTGTCTGTGGTACCCCAGGCAACGTGAGCCTGTGGTTCCATAGGCAAAAATAGTGAGATAAAGTCTCAAAAATTAAATAAATAAATTAAATGAACAAACAAACAAACAAACTGACAGGAACTCACCGAGCAGCCTGTTCCTCCTTGCTCTGGGTAAGCTGGAAGAGCCATTCATCCTTAGCAACCAGGTCCTGAGTACAATTGGCATGCTGGCTCTGTAGCTCTTTTAGCTGGCTCTCCATGTTGGCCAGACTCTGCAGCTGAGCCTGGAGATCTAGATCAAAAGTATGACCACCATGTGGTCATCAGGCCAAAACCTTCCTGTACTTCTGCTCCAAAACAAGTGGTCTACAGCTGGGTGCAGTGGTGCGCACCTTTAATTCCAGCCTTGGGAAGCTGAGGCTAGGAATCGCGAGTCTGTGGGTTCGAGACTACCCCAGGCAACATAGTGAGACCTAGTCAAAAAATAGCCGGGCGTGTTGGCACGCCCTTGTAATCCCAGCTACTTGGGAGGCTAAGGCTAGGGATCACTTGAATCCATGGGTTCAGAACTACCTCAGGCAACATAGCGAGACCTAGTCTCAAAAATAAATAAAAACACACAAACAACCAAATAAATAAATAAAGTGGTCTACAGTGCTTTCTGCCACACCCCAGGTTCTACCAGAATAAAATTACTTGCACACACACACACACACACCTGTTGCTAAACGAGTGTTTTCTGACTTTAATTGTTCTATTTGGCATTTGCAGTCCTCTAACTGTGCAGAGACTTGTTCCAGCTCCCTGGAAACCTAGGAAGAAAAGAGAGTTTTCCTCCTACAGTTCTTCCTCCTGAATCAGGAACCCCAGCATTTAGTCTAGGATAGTAAACCATCTCGCTCTGGGCAGAAACACTAAACCAAACAAAGCCAATCCTCAGGAAAAAGTAGAACAAGAGGAGGAGAGTTGCTGAAGAAGGGGCTGAAGGGCAAAGGAAACAACCGGGCCCAAGGCCATCTTATAGTGAAAGGACCTGACTGATCTCCAAACCCACAAATGGAAAGAGGGCCAAGGTAAAAAGCTGATAATCATACTCATTAGGAAGGCCTTCTGTAGGGTAAGAGGAAACCAGAACTAAGCAGTTCCTACTCCCGGTATGTACCTGATGCTTTTCTTCAAGTGCAGTGTCACGTTCCTGCAGAGTCTGCAAGCTCTTGGCTGTGAGTTTCTTTGTGAGTTCTTGAGACCGACTCAGCAAAGCTGTCCATGTTATATACTGCCAGGAGAGGCAAGCAAGTTAGCAGAATACACGTGGAGACCAGGCTGGCTGTGAGCTAAGGAGGTTACAGTGCCCCACTACTCACATCTAGTTGCATGGCTACCCAATCCTGCCGCAAGACTGACGTTAGACTCGTTGTCTGCTGAGTCAGCGCCTTTTGCTCAGTGTGAAGGCCCACCTGTACAGGGAGCAGTGCCTCGGCAAGGAGCCCCTTTCCTCTGGCTGCAGCCAAGTGGGAATAGGTGACCACCCTCCCAGTGTGTTGGCATGGACTCCAAGAAAGAAAATGCCCTTGAATTACCAGCTGGGTCTGGGTTTCCTTCAAAAGGCTTCTGAATTGCCCCAAGGATGCCAGGTCCTGCTCCATCTGGCTGATGCGCTGGCTGGCATGTGCACAGAAAGCATACAGCACAGTCTCTGCCTGTTTGGGGAAGATACTGCAAAGATTCTCTTTGGGCAGAGGCAGGAAATAGCACAAGAAACCATAACTGTCCATGGTTCCAGTTCACTATCCTCCAGGCAGGCAGTTCTCAGGTCACCCATCTATGTCTCAAGTGAATGTGTGTTCCAACAGGGCTCCTGAGGAAGAGAACTCCCATATCCAAGAACAAAACCCTGACATCTTACCGCATCCTGGCCTTTGAGGGCCATTTCCTCCCTGTGCTTTGCCTCCTCGCCTTCTGCTTTGAGGCTCTGGAGTCTTGCCCTCAATTTTTTCAACACATCAAAACAGCAGGAGACCAGGGTTTCTGCACGCCGAGACTGCATGACAAGAATCAGATGCTGTGTCTTGTTCCAGTTTTTTGTTTTCAGCCCCACCAAAGGCCTCTACCTTCATCTTCACGTTGCTTACCTCCTGATTCACAGTTGTTTTATCTTCCTCTAAGTGTAGCATAGATAGGTGAAGCAAGGACATCACCTCTTTAGAGATGAGCACCCATGACTGCTGTAGAGGGAAAGGTGATTAAGTCAGATCAAAGTCACTGAGCAGGAATAAAGCAGGAGGAAAGTCACTGATCCCATTTCAAGTTCTGAAAAAGGAGAAAGGGAACTTCTCTTCACTACCATGACTAACTATTGTCATCTACTAACCACCTAGAACACACCACTCTTGATCTTATGGGAGTCCTCGCAATAGTACAAGGTCAGTCAGACTTACCATGATACTCCTGGCCTGCTGCAGAGCCTGCCCAATCTCTTGCTTCTCCTGAAGATGTCGAGGTTTCTCACTTATCTGGTCAGAGAAACAGAATTGTTCCTTGAGCAATACCAAAACCTCATTCCCTCTCCTACCAACTGAGTTACAAGAAGCTTCCCTATTAAAAGTAGGAGCAGGGCTAACAGCTTGATGAAGCCAAGTCAGAAAAGAATCCAGAAGTAGGTTAAAAACTCCTTTTAATTTTTTTGGGGGGAGGGGAGACTAGGTTTTGCTATTTTTGCCCATGGAACCGCAGGCTCACGTTGCCCAGGGTACCACAGACTCAAGCATTCCCCAGCCTCAGCTTCCCAGGTAGCTGGGATTACAGGCACATGCCACCACGCCCAGCTATTTTTTGGAACTAAGTCTCGCTACAGGCCCCAGGTGGGACTCGAACCACGATCCCTAGCGCCTACCACTTCATAGGCTGAAGCTTACAGGCACGAGCCACTGTGCCCGGCTAAAACTCCTTTTAATAGTAACATTTTTCTCTAATTTTAAAGATAATATATGTTTATGATAAATTTTTGAAAAAAATAGAGAATAAAATGGACTAAAAAATCATTAACAATTTTACCTCCTATAGCAGAGCTTCTTTACCGATAGTACAGCAACCACCTCAAGAGATTTCAGCATACTTACACACTGAAATTTGGATACATCTCAGTATTGATAGTATCTTAGATTTGATGACTGCAGTAATGCTTAAGAAAAACTGTAATTGAGACTATGAAAGTAAATTTGGGTCCTGTTCTTAATAATTTTATTAGAGTAATGTTACTTAGCCCTGAATTTATATTCACTGTCTTCATTGGAATAGACCAAGACTGGGATTCATCAACAGGAATCTATTTTGGAATACCACCTATCTATAATTCTTTTTTTTGAGACTAGGTCTCGTTATGTTGTCCAGGGTAGTCCTGATCCCGCAGACTCAAGCGATCCCTGACCTCTTGCCTCCCAGCACTTGGATTACGGGCATGCACCACCATGTCTGGTCACCTATTTTTAATTTCTGCTGGTATTTTTACCTCCCCTCAAAACTTCTCAGAAAGTTATCTGAGCTCTGATTTTCTTTCTGAAATGCCATGAACTTATGTTAAGCTTGTTTAACCATTTTCTTAAAAACCATGATCTTAAAAACTCTTCATATAAGAACCAGGTTGGCTACAAGGCATCGGACAGTGAAGTTTAAGTAAAGGCAGACTTTTTCCCTGAAGATTGCAAGGGTATTGAAGATAGCCATAATTAAGCAGCTAGTTGAAAGGAGAGCTGTGCAGATGGATGTTGGATGCTCATGGGATAGAAGATTAAATGGACTTGATTTTTTTTAAATAAAGTTTTTTCATGAAAACAAAACAAAACAAAAAAAACTCTTCATATAGCCCCTGACCCAGAGGGAGCCTGGGAAGGCACAGGGCAGGCTGACCAGGCCCGCGCCGCGCTGGGAGGTTCCATGCGCACGGGGCTGGGGAGGAGCCTTCCATGTCTCTCTTACTCCAGCTAGACTTCAGAGGACCAAGAATATGCACAACCCCAACACCAACATAGAACGGGTAAGGGACCATGCAAAAGTCCAGCCCACAGGCCTGAGCTGGACACAGCAGAGGGACAACCAAGAGAACCAGTGCATGCGACACAGGAGAAACAACTATAGAGACACGATGTCACCGTGCACACTTGTGCGCTCACTGGGCCAAGAAGACCGGGACTTCATTTTGGAGATGCCTTCAAGGAGAGCAACACACACTCCCCTCACTACGGGAGAGGAGAGGACGACCAAAGATGGAGTAATCGGCCCCACATCAAAACTGCAAACTGAAGCAGAGGAGATGATCTTCAAAGGCCATTCGCAGACGCCAGTATTCACAGAGAAACTTCTTGACCAACACTGACTGGGGGCAAGACCCCCTAAATCTGACACCAGAGCCATAAGGAAAAGCAGCAAAGCAATGGAGAAGGGATTGGAGAAGAGATGGCCTGCAGCAAGAAAACATGGACAGATCACAAATGGCCACCCAACGCAAACTTAAGACTGGAAACCTTACAGCAAGGCTCTCCTGGATCCATCAACACAGTCCCTCACCCAGTGAAAAGACACTATCATAGGAAAGAGACTAATGGACTTAGCACAACTAATAAACAACAAAGAGTACGGTTTGAGAGAATGGAAAGGTTACCAGAGGGAGGAGGGAGGGGGAAGAAAAAAAGAACACTTACAGAGGTTGTAACCTAAAGAACAAAATAAACTAATAATAAAAATAAATAAATTAAAAAAAAACTTTCATATACACTTTTTACTGACTACAGATTATTCCATCTCATGGATGTACCATTATTTTCAATGTTTTCATTATTAAAAAATGTGAATTTCTACAGAATTCTTTTCCCTTATGACACATCCCAAGAAGCAGATCAAAAAGTTTCTTGAACTTATTTAAAAAGTCTCATTTTAATTGCGTTCAAAAATGACTGAACCAATTTATACCTTACTGACAAAAGGACAGTACTTAGCAGTATTATTCATTTTATTATTTACTATTTGTCAGAATGCTACTTTGGTACTCTATTTTATCAATTTGCATTTCTTTGATTATCAGTAACAGTAACTTTCTCAAATATATATCAGTAAATTTTATTTTCTTATCCTTTAACTGTCCATTATCTTGGGGTAGCTTAAAATTTTAGTGTGTTTTATAAAGTAGATAAGTAGAATCTCAAAGACAGCAGAGCCACAGAAAAGACTAAAGTTCTGAAAGAAAGTGGGCCTTCATTACTGCTGAAAGCTAGCATCACCCCAGAAAAAACCTACTGCCAGAGCAGCAGTTATCACTGTTGCACTGCAGCAGCCTATATTTAAGGAGTTCATCATGCTCTTCCCCAGCAAAACAAGCATCCTTCCCTACTGAGTAGTGCAGTAGTGCACAAAGTACCCCAAGTTCCTAAAAGAGGGCACATATACAGCTCTGAGCTGGGCAGTTAGGCAGGTGATGAGATTAGTGATGGACATGGCCTGGAATGCAGGACAACGGAAGGTGCTATCATATCCCCTTTGGTCCTGTTTCTGTGGTGTCCAAAGGAGCTGGCAAGCTTCTGAAGCAAAAGGTATTCAGGGATGGGGAAGGAGATCAATGGGAAGAGGAAAGGATATGAAAGTAAGAAAACACAGGAAAGAAACTGTGCAGTTAGAGGAACAAGGAGATTTTGGTTTCCAGGATTTTGGGCAAAAGGTAAAGTCATTATTTTAAGGATCTCTTCAGTCTAAAGGAGGTCTTGAACATTTGGAGGCCAACTTCTTAGCAGCAGCCACAATTCTGAGGCTCTTAATCTCTTCCCCTGACACCATTCCCTTCTTTCGTTGGCCTGTGTTGTCACAGAGTCCTCTAGAAAAGTGGTTTTTTAACTGTTCTCTTCCCACATCTCCTATAAAAGTTTTGGTAGGTTACATGGTCTTTAAATTGTTATAAAGGCTGTATATTCTGTATTATGTAATATATATTTGTACCTCAAAGTCTGTTATTCATCAGTATCTGCAACAACAAAAGATAATCTAAGCTTAAATTTCTTTTAAATTCCTCTGACCATAAAATTTTGAAGTGAAAAAGCTTCCTTTGGCTGGAGAAATATTTTTATCAGTTATATGCTAGTCATTGTAAATATTATAATTTTTAATAACATCATAAGCATACTCAGTGAAATTTTAATGGAAATCATCTATTAAAGAGATGGATGAGCCGGGCACGGTGGCTCGTGCCTGTAAGCTTCAGCCTATGAAGCGGCTGGGGCTAGGGATCACGGTTCGAGTCCCACCTGGAGCACATAGTGAGACCTAGCTCCAAAAAAATATAGCTGGGAGTGGTGGCGCGTGCCTGGGAAGCTGAGGCTGGGGATTGCTTGAGTCTGTGGTACCCCGGGCAACGTGAGCCTGCAGTTCCATGGGCAAAAATAGCAAGGCCTAGTCTCAAAAAAAAAAAAAAAAAAAAGAGATGGATGAAGCTCCTTTCCTTTCATGGGTTATTATAATTCCTATGATAAGATAAGACTCAGTAACAATTTTATGTCTGTTCTCCATTCATAGAAATAAGTACTGAGACATTTTTATGTAAAAATGGGGAAAAGTAGGAAAAGAAGGATGGTAGGGTATGTTGCCCACTTCCTGGGGTACCTTTGGAAATATATGCCAAAAATCTCAAAGTGAACTTTGATCAAAATTTTTAGTGACCCACTGACATAATAAAAGTCTTCCTTCAATTTTGCTGGAAGCAGGTAAAAATGATGTATTATATATATTCGTTTCAGTCAGATGCATTCTTAGCACATACACAAATATTTCCTATTGTCCTTTCATTTTATCCTTTGACAACATAAGATTCCAGATATGTGGTAACTAAGCTCTTCTTTAGTAGAGTGGGCAAGGGCAATGAGAATGGGGGCATAAGAAAGAAAAACTTACTGGACAGAACATCTGGAAGTTGAAGATCCTAGAAACCGAATCCTTCAAAATTTTCCTTGCTTGTATTCCCTTGGAAAGTCTTGAAGCACCCCAGGAGTAAAGTGAGTACCCACAGCTTTAAGGGATCTTTCCAGATCCCTCTTTCACATACATTCTAAGAATGAGCCTGTGATTAGGGAGTCCCCTTTGCCCTCTGGCAGCTTATCATATAATTTGCAGAAGAGGCTCACTAGGATTCTCCAAGCTTTGGGAAGGATCATCTTACCTCACTGGGAGACATATCAGTCTGTGTATTATTGTCCTGAACTTCTGGGTGAGGGCTGGTCAGCTGGCTCTTCCAGTCCCGCAGCTGGTGGGAAAGAACCTCCAGAATGACAAGAGAGTTCAGCAGGTTATCTTCCAGGTCACGTCGAGATAAGGTGGTCAGATCTGGAGGATGACTGCAGCAGGAGGAGAGGAACGTAAGAATAGAGAAGGGCTGAAAGTACCAGGTCCAGGTTTAAGTGGGCCCAGGAGGCACAAGAATACAGGGACACTTACCCCCACAAGAAGTGCTCTGTCTCAGAAGCACTGTCCTCGGTGTCCACCATGCCGGGGTGAGATGTATCTGAATTCTTTTCATTTGGAGCTGGGGGAGTAAACCAAGTTGCCACAGAGCAAGTAGAGAAGGGTGTTGTGCCAATCGCCGTATCCTGAAGTACAGAGGGAAGGGATAAGCTCTGACGGAGATTTTCCAGCATGGCAGAGGTATTTACACTTTTTTCCAGCCAGGCCAGTGGGGACATCCAAGGTCCTGTATCAGAGACGAGGATCCTACCAGCATCTTCCACCCCTGGAACTGAAGTTGCCTGGGATTCCATTTCTCCTGGATTTAGGGTCAGACATGTGGAAGGAACATCTTCCGTATTTGAGACAAATACTTGATCTCCAAATTCAGCCTCCTTAGTGAGTGTAAGAAAGCTCATTTCTCTTTCGGTAATAGCTCTGTGCTCTACAATTCCCGCCCCTGGGTCCACAAGACTGACAGGGAAATCTGCTGCTAAGGCAGTTGAAGGGGAAAGCCAGAGCATGGAGGAAGGCAAGAGGGAATTACTTTCAGAAGGGCCCAAGTGTTCGGCCTCAGCCTCGCCCCTGCTGTCGCTCAGGCTTTCCCTGGGACAGTGCAGGCTCTGCTCAGAGCAGAGGTTTGGAGAATGCTCTAGGAGATGGGATGGAGGATCCTCAAATGCAGGTTTCTCAGACATGGCAGGAACATCTTCTGACATGCTGTCCTCCATGCAGGGTACCCCCTCCTTTTTCAGCAGTTCTCCTGTTCTCAAAGACTCATCTAGAGATATGTTATCTGTCTCTTCTATGGTATCTAAATGGGCTGCACATGTAATGTCCTGCCCCACTGGAGAAGGCTGGAGGACCAGGGTTCTAACCACACTGTCCTCCAATGAGCCATCTGCTTCCTCAGATGTTTTGTGAGTAGAGCTGGCTTGGAAAATTGGATCCAAGTGCTGCTCATTGGGTTCATGTTGACAAGTTTCTGGCCACTCCGAGGGATGGCTGTACTGTTTTGAAGGAGAGTCTGTCTTCTTAGCATTGACACAATCTGGTAAAGGTGAGTTATTGCTGCCTTCCTGCCAAAGGAAACAAAAGCAGTTGACTAAGACAGTCGATTCTGTTCCCCAGTATATAATTATACAAGTACAGTATACAAGTACAGAATGCTGTCCAATCTCAGTAAGAGCTCTCATTACTTCTGCTTAGGTAAGAAGTTGGCTAAATCTTGCTGCTCACTACAGAACCCCAATGAAGAGAAACTGAAAAGTCATTTTGGGATCTTTCAAGTGTAGACTGTAGAATCAGTCTACCATATAATAGTTAGCAAGGCTGAGATAATTTACCCATGCCACACAGAGATAGCAGCTTGAATATGATCCTATTCCTCCCCAACCATCTTCTAGGGAAATAGATAGGAAAGATTCCGAGGCTCAAATTCTGTCAGAATAAAGAGTTGGTACAGTATTTTGTGCTTCTGGAAGAGATGAGAAATTGAAGACAAGAAGTAGAGCATTCCTTGACCACAGAAATCCATGGACCCTGGTAACATCAATCTGTGCCAGTGACCTAGTGTTCCTGACCCACAAGAGCTTCAGGCATCTGAACACAGGTCTGTATCCATTCCACCAGGGAATAAAAAAGCTCTAGTCTTTGTAGCAGAAGACAATGAAGAGCAGAGAGACTTTCTCCTTGTTCCCTGAATAGAGAAACTGACACTTCTGGAGTCACTACAAGGGACACTTCTAGTCCACAGGGACAAAGACTACTGCATCTTTTACCACTCAAAGTCTTGTTGGACCTAAAACCAAAAGAAAAATATAAATGTACTTGAGTGAATCTAATAGCCAGAGAAAGGACAAACTCTGAGATAGTTAGAAAAGGTAGCTCCTAACAAAACAGAGCTGATGCAAATCAGATAGTCCAAATCAATACAAACAAGTAACATAGATACATGTACACACATGGATATCTGCAGGTCATAACAAGATTTGGGCTCAACACACACAGACTTTCTGGGGAAAGTAAGTATTAGTTTCAAACAAAAGTTTCAATAAAGTAAACTGAAAGATGGTTGGTTAGAGTTGAGAATGGAATGACTTGTCTGGTCAATCAAGTATAAGAAACATCCTAAACACAAAAGTACAAAGAAATGCAAATCTGAGAGAATTAGAAGTCTAATGAAGCTAACATGAATAAAACTTCAGGAAAGCTAGGAGTGGTAATCCCAGTTACCTGGCAGGCTAAGGTGGGGAATCACTTGAATCCTTGGGTTTGGGACAACTCTGGGCAACATAGCGAGACCTAGTCTCTTAAAAATAAATTAAATTAAATTAAAAATTATTTCAAGAGAAAAGAACATATGCACATAAGGCACTAATTTACAAAATATTAGAATCAAATTTCTCCAGGGTAAAGAAATATGTGATTTTGCATGTGGAAATTGCTGACTGACAAGATGTTAAAAAAAAAAAAAAAAATTAGAAAAGTTTAGAAAAAAAACTTTTTAATTCAAACTAACATGAAATTTCTCATTTATGGCAGTAGCTGAAACAAAGAAACACATAAAGTTGAGTTAAAAAGTGCTTCTGTGCCGGGGACAATGGCACTTGCCTTTAATCACAGCCTATGGAGACTAGGAAATACTTGAATCTGCGGGTTCGAGACCCACTCGGGGCAACATACCAAGACCTAGTCCCAAAAAATAGCTGGATGTGGTGGGATGCATCTGTAATCCCAGCTACCTGGGAAGCTGAGGCTGGGGATCGCTTGAATCTGTGGTACCCCGGGGAACATGAACCTGCAGTTCCCCGGGCAAAATAGCAAGACCTAATCTCAAAAAAAAAAAAAAAGTGCTTCTGATATTTTGGTAATGTGTTACTTACTGGCATGGGTATTGTTACAATTACGTGTGCTTTACATAAAATCATTACATTAAGTTTTATTACTGTCATTTTTTAATTTCAATTTTCAGAAGTTTTCTTTCAAAATGTTAAAGCAAAAATAGAAAATAAAAGGGATGACAAAGAGATACCAGACAAAAACAAACAAAAAGAGCAGAGGCAGCAAATTTTTTTTTTTTTTTTTTTTTTTTTTTGAAACTAGGTCTCGCTATTTTTTGCTTGTGGGACCGCAGGCTCTCGTTGCCCAGGGTATCACAGACTCAAGCAATCCCAGCTATTTTTTTTTGGAACTAGGTCTCACTACAGGCCCCAGGTGGGACTCAAACCGCTATCCCTAGCCCCTACCGCTTCATAGGCTGAAGCTTACAGGCACGAGCCACCGTGTCCAGTCTAGCAATATTAATGTCAACATGAGAGCTCTAATCAGGAGTGATATCTTAAGACAATATCCATCCACAGAAACCAAATCAGTGAGATACTGGTGGAAAGTCCCTTAAAATGTGCTGCCTGGGCAGGACTCAAGGGGAACAAGGCGAGCACCACACGCATTGAACTGGGAGAACCAACAAAATATGATGCCTACAATGTCACCGAGGAGATGTGAACAAAAACTTGGCACAGAGAAGCTGTCAATAAGGGCACTGCACACCACCCTCTTTGTTTAGAGGGAAGATACCACGGAAAGCCGGGCATGGTGGCTCGTGCCTGTAATCATCAGTCCGCGAAGCAGCTGGGGTTAGGGAACGCAGTCTGAGTCCTGCTCGGGACAACACAGCGAGACCTAGCCCCAAATAGCTAGGCATGGTGGCACATGCCTGTAATCCCAGCTACCTGGGAAGCTGAGGCAGGGGATTGCTTGAGTCTGTGGTACCATGGGCAACAGTAGCCTGCGGTTCCACAGGCAAAAATAGCAAGACCTAGACTCAAAAAAAATTTTTAAAAAGAGGCTTGTCTAATGGCAGTGGCCCCACAGCAAAGCCCCAAGGGAGGGGACCTACCATCAGCTTATGGATGTCCCTTCGAGGATCTGCTCTTCCAAAATATAAGGCGGAGTCATGACCCCAAAACCAAAGACCTGAAGCATGACTGAAGGAGCAACAAAATGTGGCACAAACTGCGGAGATGAGACCCACCAAGACCAAAGGTGCTCCAAAAGCAGTACAGGAATGATAAACAGCACGTTCTACCAAGTCCCGGGAAATCGCACCCTCACCAAGGACGAGGAAATGGATCAAGAAAAAAAAAAAAAAAAGACTAAAGGACTAAACAAGGACAAACAGCAAAAAGAAAGGAGGCAAAGAGATCAGGGGAGATGTGATGTGTGTGTGTGTGGGGGGGGGTATTCCCATGGGGATTAGCAGTTATACAATCATATTGTAAAATATGCAAAAAATTTAATTAAAAAATATTAATGTCAACATAGAACATATGACTAAGGTACTACTCTAAGATATATGAAGATATGGTATAAAAATCATCAGTTAGTCTGCATTAAATACACTAAATGCTAAATATACAAACCAGCGACTTATAGGAATACAAAAGTGCACCCTAAAAATTTTACCATGCTTATCAAGTTCCAATTTACTCCTTTTCAAAATCATTCAAGAAAATAATTGCAAGACCTGATAGCTGATAAGGGTTTAACACATAGAATACATAAAGAGAAAAAAAAAAAAAAAGAATACATAGAGAACATCTATAACTTAGTGACAAGAAATTTAATTTAAAAATGACAAAAACATTTTTCCAAAGAAGATTTATAAATGACCAAAACACACATGGAAAGACACTCAATATTACAAATCAGGGGAACTCAAATTAAAAAATCATATCTCACATCCATTCGGATATCCACTATCAAAAAATAAAAAAAGTGTTGGTGAAACTGGGAATTGTCAGCAGGAATATAAAATGAGGTAGCTATAAAAACAATAATATAGTGATTCTTTAAAACACTAAAAGTAAGGCTGGGCACGGTGGCTCGTGCCTGTAAGCTTCAGCCTATGAAGCGGTTGGGGCTTGGGATCATGGTTCGAGTCCCTCCTGGGGCCGGTAGCGAGACCTAGTTCCAAAAAAATAGCTGGGCGTGGTGGTGCGCGCCTGTCATCCCAGCTACCTGAGAAGCTGAGGCTGGGGATTGCTTGAGTCTGTGGTACCCCAGGCAACGACAGCATGCAGTTCCATGGGCAAAATAGCGAGACCTAGTCTCAAAATAAATTAAATACATACATACATACACTAAAAGTAGAATTATCATATGATCCCATTCTGGGTATTACCCAAAAGAATTTAATGTTCAGTCCTGAGAAGACATAGGCATGTCCATGTTCACAGCAGCATTATTCACAATAGCCAAAAAATGGAAACAATAGGTCCACTGACAGATAAAAAAGATAAAAAAGTAAAATTTGATATATACATACATACACTGGAATACTGTTGATTCAGTTTTAAAAAAAAAAAAAAGGAATTCTGACATATGCTACAACAGTTTGTCACAACTGCAATCCGGAGAGGAGCCAGTGCTCAGGTACTGACCTGGGCCAGCCAATTTCGGTGATGCTGCTCGCTGTGAAGCCCTAGTTGAATGTGGTGCCCAAGCCGCCAGGAGGTCACCATTCAGATGGAGAGGTGTGCGGATACTACGAGTTATAGAGCAGTATAGCCCAGAACCCCAGACTCAAGAGATCCCCAGTCTCAGCTTCCCAGGTAATTGGGATTATAGACACGTGCCACCACACCCGGCTGCTACAACAGTTTGAATGAATCTCTAAGACATGTCCAATGAAAGAAGTCAATCATAAAGGAAAAAATACTGTATAATTCTACTTAATGAGGTACCTAGATTAATTTATAGCAATAGAAATTAGAAAGGGGCTCAGAGAGAAACACGTAGCACTTTTAAAGTCATCTATGAACACACATAGTGCAGCAGAAAATATGCATTGATTGAAACACAAGTTCCCAGCCAAGGTTGAGTAAGGTGACATCATGTCTTCTTGTTTTACCTCTTATACGTAAACAAATTTCCTTTTTGTGGTCTATTTAGTGCCAGGGTTTTAGCATTGTTGTGCTTTTGCTGTTGATTTGTTATTTAAATGGTCCCCAAATATAGGTATAAAAAGTGTTCACTAGTGCAAGAAGGCTATATGATGTGCTTTATAGAGCATATCATAGTGTTAATAATATATCATGTGTTAATAACCTTTACTGAAGTATGAGAGCTGTTGACTATAAGTTAAATGTTAATAAATCAGTAATATTAAGTAAGGTGTCTTTAAAACAGAAATAGACATAAAACAAGATTATACAAGATCTGTAGGTTAAGAAAATGTTCTGCAGCACACAGAAACATAACCCTTTATTTCCCATAGGAGGTGAATTCAGTATTTGCTAATTAACTGTCCCAGAGATTCTTCTATTTCATAACTACAACAAACAAGCAGAACAGACTATATATTGTGATCCTATCAAAAAAAGTTATGCATGTTTGCATATTATTGAAAAAAAAAAACACAGTAAGGCATATGGGAACAGCAGGGCATATGTAGGAGGGATTAATTTCAGGGACAGGGCAAGAGAAAAAAAGAAAAGTAGAGCTAAGCAAAAAAAATTTAAAAAAAAAAAAAAGGTAAGGGAAGAGAAGGGAAAAAAAATGCAATTGAGAAGTGCTTACAGACACAAATTTGGAGTATATATATAAGCATACACACAAAGACATACAATTAGCTCACAATACTATATAAGTTTCAAAAGTACAACTTCATACCCACCAGGATTTTAAAATGTTAGAATAGTTATGTAAGATGGCAAACATATTTCCTTTCTTATATTTATATATTATTCAAACATTTGAAACAATGAAAATCAATTATATAGTCAAAATTTTAAAAAGCAAAAATATTAGTTATTTTTTGGGGAAAGTTTTTTTGTCTCTACAACTGACTATGTCATGGGGTAGCAGGCCCTCAGTTAAAAGGGTGGAAGACCTAAATTCCAATCTACTTTGCTACTTTGATTAAGTAGCTGTTATTAAATTCCATAAGCTCTATGAATATCAACTCAAACTGAGTTGTTTTTTTGTTTTTGTTTTTTTGAGACTAGGTTTCACTATTTTTGCCCGTGGAACCGCAGGCTCTCGTTGCCCGGGGTACCACAGACTCAAGCAATCCCCAGCCTCAGCTTCCCAGGTAGCTGGGATTACAGACAAGAGCCACCACGCCCAACTATTTTTTTGGAACTAGATCTCGCTATGGGCCCCAGGTGGGACTCGAACCGCAATCACTATCCCCGGCAGCTTCATAGGCTAAAGCTTAGAGGTATGAGCCACTGTACCCGGCCCTGAGTACTTACTCCTTTTCTACTTAAGGTCTAATGGATAATATGATTACCCTGTCCACATAAGGATAGTTAAATAAAATGAAAGTAAAACTTCACTTCCTCAGTCACATTAGCAACATTTTAAGTGTTCAACAACCTCCTATCATATTGGACAGCACAAGTTTCAAACATTTCCATCTTCCCAAAAATTCCGATTGGCAGGTGTTAGAACTCTTTCAAGACAGTTACCCTTTACATCTCAGGCTATGGCTGTATCTGTTTTTACATGTTTCTCTTTCCTCCTATAACTTTATTTATATTCCATCTCCTTCCAAAAACAATTTTGACTGCATGAAAAAGAACAGATTAACTGATCAAATCAATGAAATAGAAACTCATGGTCAAAAAAGGGAAGCAACCAGGCACAGTGGCGCGTGCCTGCACCTTATCAAGTTGCAGTGGGTCTGGGGATCATGGCTTAAGTCCCGTCTGGGGCAACACAGTGAGTCCTAGTCCCAAAAATTAGCTGGGCATGGTGGCATGCGCCTGTAATCCTAGCTCCCTGAGAAGCTGAGGATGGGGATTGCTTGAGTCTGTGGTACCACGGGCAATGTGAGCCTGAGGTTCCATGGGCAAAAATAGCGAGACCTAGTCTCAAAAAAAAAAAAAGGGGGGGGGGGGGAAGCAAAGCCGGGCATGGTGGTGCATGCCTATAATCCCAGCTAATCCTACCTATTTGGGAGGTGGAGGCTAGGAATCACTTGAGTCCGCAGGTTTGAGACTATGCCGGGCAACATAGTGAGAGGTAAAATGTGACAATTACACCGTTCCAATTTCAAGAAGAGAAAAGGAGAATCTCCAGAAAGATTATTTTCCCAGGCAGTAAGTTCCAAAAAAAATTTTTTCGAGGAAACTTATAGAGGGGTCAATCTCTTTCGACAATTTTTTTAAGCAACTGAAAAGCAGTTTCCACAAAGCTACTTCCCTCAAGACCCTTGATAAAAGAACAACTCAGCGAGGCTACAAGAGGCAAGTTTTAAGGTGTGACAAGTACCCTGCCTCCTAGAGGTGCAACTTGATTCCAGAATTCTGGCCACCTCAAGTTATATAAGGCTATATGCCTCGAGTGTTGAAGCAGAAATGACTTACTTGTCTGTGAGTCCTTATTGGGAAAAACCACAGTAGTCATCGGTTATACGGCAAGCAATGTGGGGGCAGGAGGAGGTTAACAGCTAAATAGAGGTCCAGGGCCTCAGTGGATTTCCTTTCACTAACCTAGGGCACCTCTCTCTTGGCCTGAATAGCTGTAAATGGATGTCACTGAGATAGAAGACTTCATTACCGCTATTAATTACGTTCCAGCCCTGGCCCTCTGTTCCTCTGAGCTCTCAGTCTCGGCAAAGAGCCCAGCTGAGTGGCTGGCCAGACGAATCTCACCTGCAATCCCAGCTTGGACAATGACAGGGACAGCGAGTCGCATATTGGGGGTCCTTTTCCAGAGTTGGTGAGGTCACCCGGCTGCAGCATAAGTTCTCGGAGAGGCGTCCTCATAGCTGGTTTTCCCTAAGAAAGAAGAGACAGTGTGTTGAAAAGCTCAGACTCTGACAGGGCAATAAGCACTGGTTCGACGCGACAGGGCAAAGACTCCACAAGCTCCCCACCACCACCACCCCGCCCCCTTACCGCCCTAAGCTGGGCCCAGCTCTCCGGGGCATTCGGCACGACTGGCGCCCCCACCGGGAAACCCTGGCCCCACTCTCACTCTAAAAGGTTCCCCTGCTCACCGGTTGGGGCGAAGGCGACAGGCTGAAGTTTTCCATCTGTTTTTCCATCTGCCACTTCTTCAATACGGAACTGAGGTCTATTACCTTCCAGATCCAAGAGACGACGCCATGTTCACCCGCCGTCTTTATTTGAACCTGTGCCGCGCTCCCCAATTGGCTGCGGCGCCGCTGTGCGTCAGGCTAGCGGGCCCGCCTCAGGCTCGAACGGCTGGTAGTGATGTGGGCGGGACAGTAGGTGGCCCCGCCCCCCGGAAGACCTTTGATTCCCCGCCCTCCTTCCGCCGTTGCTAGCGGGATGCTTGACGTATGCCTGGCCTGAGACCCGTGTGTGAACTCACCTCGGGAAGGGTACCCCGATGGCTGGACAATGCGGACGCCCCATACCTCCTGTTCCTAGACCACCCCCATATCCCGTTAGGAGAAGTCTTCGTGGCCTGGCCCTGAAGCAGTTTTCCCCCAGGTTTCCCTTGTTTACCTCTCGTCGGCCTTACCGGGGAAGAGGGACAGTGAGTTCAGAAGGTAAAGGTGACTGGAATTTTTTTCACTTAGGCAGGCTGGGTCACGGGTGATAGTCTGAGATGTAGTTCTCAAATAGCGCTGTAATTTAACCTCTTCCGAATTTCTGGTGTTTCAGTTAAGTCTTGGAACCTACCCCAGGGCCTACAGCAAGTTGACTTATATTGAACATGTATTGAACATTTATCATGTACCTGGCACTGTTGACTCATTAATCCTCAGAACGATCTGTTAGAGATCTGTCAGTGAAGTGCTATAAATACTCCCTGTCCCCATTTTATAGACAAAGGAACTGCCTGGCAGGTAGTAAATGGCGATCAAGGTGCCTACTGTATTGAATCCCCACTGTATGTAGAGTCTAGCAATCAACAGTGAAATTGATTTTTGGAAACAACCTATTCAGAATTATACTGTATGATGAACATTCTCAGCGCCTTATTTACATTTGGAAAAGGCAAAAATTATACAAATAATCTGCTATGAACTACTGGACTACTACTCAGGGGTGGACTCCTCCAGAACTGTTTTCATTACCATAGCCACTAGCCACATGTGGCTATTGACCACTTCAAATATACCTAGTCCAAATCGAAATGTGCTTTAAGTGTAAAATACACTGGCTATTGTAGACTTTATATGAAAAACAGAATGTTAACAATTTTAAAATATTGCTTAAATGTTAAAATGATATTTTAAATATTGTACCAAGTAAAATGCATTAATTTCTTTTTTTTTTAATTTATTTTGTTCTTTAGATCACAACCTCTGTGTTTTTGGGGGTTTTTTTTTTTGGCTACCTCCCCCTCTCTCCTCTCTCTGGTGCCCCTTCCATTCTCTCAAACCCCACTCTGTTTACTAGTTGTGCTAAAAATGCATTAATTTCATGTTTTTTACCTTCTTAGTATGACTAGCAGCAAATTTAAATTTGCTTATATGGTTTACATTGTATTGATTCCATTGTGTTGGACAGCACTGCTCTAGATACATAATAGCACCAGCCTGCAGACACTAGAGTTGCTTGAATGGAAAACTGTAAGAAACAGAAAAACACAAACTTGAGCCTGGAATTGCCCGTCAGGACAAGAATGATTAGCCCTGAAAAGAGAATCCTGAGGTGAATGTCTTTCTGATTCATCCGAAAGACCCAACAAATAAAAGAAGGGTGGGAAGTTGCAGAAAAACGAAGCTGTCTTTCAGTGCCAGTAGTAAAAAGCTTGTGTTATAGAAATGTATGAGTTGGAATGCTTAGTCCTTGTTGCAACTGGTGTGTCAGATGCCAGGTAAATAACCAAAGGGATATGGTGCTTCCCACAGCAAATTAAAAGGAATATGGAAGGATAGATGAGAGGGAAACCAACATTGTGTATAGGTAATATACACAAAAATTAGTCGTTGGCTTTGTTTTGCATGCATTGTTTTCTTTTTTTTGGAGACTAGGTCAAGTTATTTTTGCCCGTGGAACCAACTGCAGGCTCATGTTGCCCGGGGTACCACAGACTCAAGCAGTCCCCAGCCTCAGCTTCCCAGGTAGCTGGGATTACAGGTGTGTGCCAGCACGCCCAGCTATTTCTTGGGAGTAGGTCTTGCTGTGTTGCCCCGAGCAGGACTCAAACCGCAATCCTTAGCCCCAGCTGCTTCATAGGGTGCAGCTTACAAGCACGCACCACCGTGCCCAGCTTTGCATGCATTGTTTTCAATATGGTGTTTTTGAATCAAAAATAATAGATGAGGCCGGGCATGGTGGTGCATGCTTGTAAGTGGCAGCCTAGGAAGCCACAGCAGAGACCAGGGATCACGGTTCGAGTCCCGCTCGGGGCAACATAGCCAGACTTAGTTCCAAAAAAATAACTGGGTGTGGTGGCGCAACCTGTAATCCCAGCTACATAGGAAGCTGAGGCTGGGGATTGCTTGAGTCCATGGTGCCCTGGGCAACGTGAGCTGCTGTACCACAGGCAAAATTAGTGAGACCTAGTCTCAAAAAAAAAAAGAAAGAAAGAAAGAAAATATGTATCACCAGTGTCACTTTAGTGCTATGCAAATTATTTATTTATTTATTTATTTATTTATTTTTTTTTTTAATTTTTTTTTTTTAATTTTTTTGAGACTAGGTCTTGCAATTTTTGCCTGTGGAACTGCAGGCTCTTGTTACCCGGGGTACCACAGACTCAAGCAATCCTCAGCCTCAGCTTCCCAGGTAGCTGGGATTACAGGCATGTGCCACCACGCCCAGCTATTTTTTGGGACTAGGTCTTGCTGTGTTGCCCTGAGCAGGAATCAAACCACAGTCCTTAGCCCCAACTGCTTCATAGGCTGAAGTTTACAGGCACGTGTCACCATGCCTGGCTTTGCATGCATTGTTTTCAATTTGGTGGTTTGTTTGTCTGTTTTCTGAGACTAAGTCAAGCTATTTTTCTCCATGGAACTGTTGCCTCATGTTGCCCGGGGTACCACAGATTCAAGCAATCCCCAGCCTCAGCTTCCCAGATAGCTGGGATTACAGGCGCGTGCCACCATGCCCAGCTATTTTTTTGGAACTAGGTCTCACTAGTGTTGCCCCGACAGGGACTGGAACCGCGATGCCTAGCCCTGGCCACTTCATAAGCTGAAGCTTACAGACACAAGCCACCGTGTCTGGCTCAATTTGGTGTTTTTGAATCAAAAATAATAGATGGGGCCGGGCATGGTGGTGCATGCCTGTAAACGACAGCCTATGGAGTCGCGGCAGGGACCAGGGATCATGGCTCGAGTCCCGCTTGGGGCAACGTAGCGAGACCTAGTTCCAAAAAAATACCTGGGCAAGGTGGCGCACGCCTGTAATCCCAGCTACATGGGAAGCTGAGGCTGGGGATTGCTTGAGTCCGTGGTACCCCAGGCAACATGAGCCTGTGGTTCCACAGGCAAAAATAGCTTGACCTAGTCTCAAAAAAAAAAAAAAAAAAAAAAAAGATGTTTGTTACAATCAGTAGAACAATACAGTGCAAGGATGTATTAAGCCAAAGCTTACCCCATCCAGTCTACCTTGCTGAGGTAGCCAATACTGTGAACACCTTTATAAAAGCATACACGCACACACACAGTGTTTTTGTTTTTGTTTCTTTTCATTTTCTTATACACATTTTTTCCCCTTAAAAAATGTGTTGATGTGTGGAATGGGATCTCTGGAATTTAGGCCTTTCTTTTCTCTTTCCACTTGCACCAGTCTCCCAAATTCTTTTTTTTACATTCTATCTCATACTCATATACACACAGGGGAGGATAAGGATGCTTTGAGTGCTTTGAGTGCTTTACAGAAATAACATTTTGACCTTTCTGCATTTTCCCCTCCCTCACTGTCTTGTATAGTGTCTTCTGCACAGTTGACATAGACTTAATTGATTTGTTGCTTCATATTCCTTTGCCCTTTAAAAAAAAAGGTTATTTTTCTTTTCTAATTTGTAGTTGTTCTGTGCTACACTAACTCTCATCACATTGTGATTTTTTAATGTAATTTTGTCCGTTAGCTTTATTAATGAAGTATTTGGCCAAAGATAAATTTTTATGTGGTTGAAATACTTATCTTTCAGCACATAAGAATTTTTACTTTAGGCCAGGCACGGTTGTGTGTGCCTGTAAGCAACAGCTTATGGAGTCATGGTGGGGTCTGGGAATCACGGTTTGAGTCCCGCCAGGGGCAACACAGCGAGACCTAGTCCCAAAAAAATAGCTGGGCGTGGTGGCACATGCCTGTAATCCCAGCTACCTGGGAAGCTGAGGTGGGGATTGCTTGAGTCTGTGGTACCATGGGCAATGTGAGCCTGCGGTTCCACAGGCAAAAACAGCGAGACCTAGTCTCCAAAAAAAAAAAAAGAATTATTTTGAATCATTCATTTTTTATGTAAATGTTGCTTTTATAGTGTTTACATTTTCTGTCTTAAGTGTCTTCTCCATCCCTTATTGCAGGTTTACTCTCCCAAATGTTTCTTAAGACTTTTTAATGTTTTGATCACATTGAAATCTGGAATTGTTTGTATGTCTATATATGTTATAAGGTTCAACTATTTAAAAATAATTGTTTTTAATGTTTGGGATTAAAGATACAAAAATCCAATTTTACAAATTAAAATCAACAACTCTGAGCACTGGGTATGGTGGCATGTGCCTGTAAGCAAGCGGTAGCCTAGGAAGCTGCAGCGGGTGCTGGAGATTGCAGTTCAAGTCCCACCCAGGGAAACGTAGCGAGACCTAGTTCCAAAAAAAATAGGTGGGCATGGTGGTACATGCCTGTAATCCCAGCTACCTGGGAAACTGAGGCTGGGGATTGACTGAGTCATGGTACCCTGGGCAATGTGAGCCTGCGGTTCCACAGGCAAAAATAGCGAGACCTAGTCTCAAATAAATAAATTAATTAAGTTAAATAAAATCAACAACTCTGAAAAGTGTCCACCAAGTTTCAATAATGAAACTATGAAATGATTAGCCCTGCTCCATGTATAACAGTGTACTGAGGAAAGGAATGGTACCTGCTACTCACTGGAGCTCCATAAGCTTGTAAAACTCATTGAGAAGACAGTGAAGTTTGAGATGATATGTTCTGAAAAACTAACCTACAGGGAAAAATGTAACTTGAGTTTTTATAAATAAAACAATTACTTCTAATTAATGCTAAGATTCTTCACATAAAAAAAAAAAGATTCTTCACATAGTTGTGTTGGTTGGCTAAGACTACCTGACAAAGTACTTAAGAAAGATTGGATAGCTTAAACAACAGAAATTTTTCTAACAATCCTGGAGGCTAGAATTCTTAGGACAAGGTGTCAGTTAACAACGTTGGTTTCTTCTGAGACTGTTTTGTTTTGCTTTTTTTGAGACTAGGTCTCGGTGTTTTTGCCCATGGAACTGCAGGCTCACATTGCCCAGAGTACCAGACTCAAGCAACCCCCAGCCTCAGCTTCCCAGGTAGCTAGGATTACAGGCGTGCGCCACCACGCCCAGCTATTTTTTGGGACTAGGTCTCACTGTGTTGGCCTGAGCAGGACTCGAACCACGATCCCTAGCCCCAGCCGCTTCATAGACTGAAGCTTACAGGTATGAGCCACCGTGCCCGGCTGTTTGTTTTCTTGAGACTGGGTCTCACTATATTGCCCAAGGTTGTCTTGAACCCACGCACTCAGCCTCCCAGTAGCTTGGATTATAGGCGTGTGCCACCACACCTGGCTCTCTGAGGTTTCTTTCACTGGCTGTTTTCTCCCCATATTTTCACATGGTCTTCCCTCTGTGTGAGTTTATGTTTTAACTTCCTCTGTTTTACAAAGACACCAGTCATATTGGACTAGGACGTACCCCTATGACCTCCTTTTAACTTAGTTTTAAAGACCCTGTCTCCAAATACAGTCACATTCTGGAGTACTAAAGTTAGGGGTTAATATGAATCTGGGGGTAAAGGTACAGAATTCAGCCCATAATAGTAGTTAATAATGTTCAGTAAATATGGTTTAATTATTTTTAAAAGCTTAGGTAAGATTTTCACATTGCAGGCTCTATTTAGAAGCAACTAAAGAATTGATGTTACCAGTTTTTAAATCAGTGAACAAGTGAACAAATGAGCAGATTCAACATATATAAAGTAACTCAAGCTGAGGTAATAGACAATGGGTAGAACTACAAAGATACTCTTCTGGAAGAAAAATATAAAGGTTGTTATTAAGAATAATCTTAAATCTTATATCCATATTTACAGGTGTTTTTGACTTCTAGGTAGTGAAAAGTCAGAGCATAGAGGATAAATCTAAAAGAATACTTCACTTCAGGTTGTATATAAAAAAAATCTTTTTATTTTTTGAGACTAGGTCTCGTTATTTTTGCCCGTGGAACCGCAGGCTCTCGTTGCCCGGGGTACCACAAACTCAAGCAATCACCAGCCTCAGCTTCCCAGGTAGCTGGGGTTACAGGCACGCGCCACCACGCATAGCTATTTTTTTGGAACTAGGTCTCACTACGTGCCCCAGGCGGGACTCGAACCGCGATCCCTAGCCCTGGCCGCTTCATAGGCTGAAGCTTACAAGCATGAGCCACCGTGCCCGGCCTAAAAAAATCTTAAGTGAGTTTCATGTGAATAAGTAAAAAGTATGTATAGAGGGTGGTAGGAAAGAATTTCTTCCCAGGGAAGAGCATATAAAAACTGGGGGATGGGGACAGTGTTCTTTCAAAAAACTACATTCTGCTATCACCCCTTCACTCAACCTGAGACCACTACTGCAGTGTACCACTGATTAAATATGTTTAAATGTCCTCATTTCATAGTAAGAAATGCTTCAAACTACACTTTCATGATCATGTACTCTATGCTATTTCACATGACCTTGGAAGGGGAACCTAGTGGCATTGTTAAACATGTCCTAAAAACCTTAACCTAAAATGTTGCTGTAATCAGAGGGGTTATATAATGTTGGATGATCTGGACACATTCATCAACACTAGGCCAGATACACAGTATCATAAAACCATCTGTACTGCCCTTTGAAAAAGTATCACAGAAATCTAAAACCTATCCTCCATAATTGAGAATTGTAATACATTATAATCCCCATATTTTATACATAGGGAGTTGAGACCAGATAGGTTAAAATGGCTTCTGTAAAGAAATGGAACAGTTAGTGATGGATCTAGACACCGGATCTCCTAAATTCCAATCTAATACTTTTAGATACTATTTTAAAAACCATTAATTCCTACTTTATTACGCAGATGTTTATCTAAACTGCAGTTTTGGTCTTTTTTTTTTTTTTTTTTGAGACTAGGTCTCGCTATTTTTGCCTGTGGAACCGCAGGCTCATATTGCCCAGGGTACCATGGACTCAAGCAGTCCCCAGCCTCAGCTTCCCAGGTAGCTGGGATTACAGGTGCGCACCACCACGCCCAGCTATTTTTTGGGACTAGGTCTCGCAACACTGCCCTGAGCAGGACTCAAACTGCGATCCCTAGCCCCAGACGCTTCATAGGCTGAAGCTTAAAGGCATGTGTCACCGTGCCCGGCAGTTTTGGTCTTAATGTAATTAATTCTGGTCTTCATGTAATGTAATTAACCTAGAAAAGAGGAATAAATGAGATAACCAAAAGGACTAAGATACATTCTTTTATTTATTTATGTCCCAACCTTATTCCAAAATACCTTACAAAGATACAGATTAGTAACAACAAAAAAGATTAAAATATAGAAAAAATAAGAATAGGGAAAATAAAGGAAGATGGAACCAAGAATGTGGCTAGCATTCAAAATATATAATATGAAGTCCTAAGTACTTGCTGGAGGTGAGCGATAGTTGGACTGTAAAGTTGTCTAGCAACAGTATAACAGAAAAATACAGTCATTTGAGTGCTTCCGGTCTTTAAGGTAAAAACCAAATAATTCAAGAAAAGCGTGACTGGGTTCAGAGAAAATGCCTCCCATACATCCTTAAATAAAACATTATGAATTATGATGATAGATATCCTTTACAGTATCCACAACAATTACATTTCATAGGGACTTTCATAAAGGTTCCTGAAGTGCCATCAAAATACAAGGAGAATATGGCTTTATCTAGGGACAGAATTAGTAAATAGCTGTACACAGAGTTCATTCCAAACTCATTGGTCTCAAGAGATCAGATATAACTGAAAAAATAATAAAAATGAAGCTTCTGAGAGTCAAAAGTAAAGCCATGAAAGGCCAGGCATGTATACAAAAGAGCCAAATGATTTTTACTAAAGGAAAAGGTTCTTGAGATACATCTCTAATCTTAAATCTTAATTTTAAATCTTAAATCCTTTGGTTTTCCCATCAAAAACTAAGTCCTGGCCTAAGGATTTGACATAAGAATCATTCCATCTTTTGGAGAAATTCTTTTCTGGAAAAACTTGATAACTATTCCAGTGACTCCTAGAAGAGGCATTTAATTAACTCCACACCCATGCTTCAGTTCTTGATCACTTCAGGCTCTTTGGTTCACATCCTGAATTTTTTTGAATTTGATTTATTACATATTGGGTTTGAGCCCCCAGACCATGTTTTAGCTGCACACTTAAGACTGAAATGCCAGCTTTTGAGACCTTCAGAACATTCAAACTGCTTCTGATAAACCATAAATAGCCCCTTGGAAGCCCACTCTGCTCAAGAGAGGAAACACAAGAAAAATAGGAGGGGGAAATGGAAGAAGCCTCTGGCTGAAAGCTACAGCACTGAAGAAATCCAGCAAAGAACAAGGACACCGCTCTGATCTAAGATGTGATGGTATGAAAGGCCAGGACCAGCTATGGCCACCAGCAACAGTGTCCAAGACTTGAATTCTGGTCTAACTCCTACAAGGAAAGAACGGTAAAAGGCCACAAGGTAAAAATGCATTGGGTCATCAAGGTTGTCATACTAAGTTGGCAGTGGAGGAGAGCCTCAGATTCCCAGGCAGGCCCTTGAGGAGCTCAAGCAGGGCTGGGGTGAACCAGGTAGGAATCCAGATCACAATCAAAGTCCTTGAAGAGCATGGATTCCAATGGACTGTACTGGGTGGCTTGTGTCTTCATGACAAAGTTCACTGGCTGCTTCTGTAGGAGCTCTGGGTCAAAGGCTACACCCCGAAAGAAAGGGTGAAGCTGGAAGTGATGCAAGTAACGGAGCCGATGGAGGGGATTCTGACATAAGAGCTGAAGAGAAAGAGAGCATAAAGGATGAGGAACTAGGAGAGGAAAGGAGTTGAACAGAGAAACTGAAAAAGGGAAAAGAAGTTCATGGAGCTGTAGAGGGCAGGAAAAAGAACCATAAAAGTAGATTTGTTGCAGAGAGAAAAGGGCTAATTGGGGACAAAGATGGGAAGAAAGGAACTGCATGGGAAAGATAGCAGCACTGGCCCACTGTCTCAGAAAGGACCTGACTCTTATGGATAGGGAGGAGGTTGAGAACACCAAAATGCAGGAATGAAATTTGAAGTGCTGGTTAGAGAAGACAAGTAGTGAGGTAGTAATTGATCAAGTTGGAGCCCCTTCCCCCAGGTTAACCAGGAATGGTAACTAGCACTTCAGTCATAGGGAAAGAAAAGAATGAATGGCTTGGTAGTCAAGAAAGAAAACAGTGCTCCTTCTTACCTCATGGAGCAGGAGTGAGAGCCCCTGGTTAAGAGAAGCTGGGATCTCAGAGTCATAGTGGGTCACTCTTGCCAGCATGGCCACATGGTCTCTCTCTGCAGCAACTGGGAACTGAGTTAAGGGGCAGGAAGGTATCATTCCTTAGTTAAAATAAAGCAAGATTTCTTAAGGTCCTTCCCACCACAAGAAGAAGCTCATCTTTTCTCTGCCCAACATCGCTACCATTTTCTCACCTTTCCAGTTGCCAGAGAGAAAAGCAAGACACCCAGGGACCACCAATCAGCAGCATGGTTGTAAGGCCCTCCGCTCAGGACCTCTGGGGCTTCAGATTTGAAAGATAATTCATCACTGACATCCAATGCCTATCCTTCTACCCAATGCTTACCCACCAGTTTTTGCTTCTCTCTCACCCATATACTGAAGAGTGCCACAGATAGTATAGGCCCGGGCTCCCTGGGACAAGTGGCGGGACAAACCAAAGTCTGTCAGTTTCAGGTGGCCTATGAAAGAAGGCAACAGTATGACTCTTCCATCCCTCATCAGTTGTGACTTAACTCCCAAATCAAAATACCCCTTATTCTGGAACTAGTAAAAGGGCTTACCTCGTTCATCCAGAAGGATATTCTCCATCTGAAAAATCATAGGTGAGAAGTTATTACTTATCCTCTTTCAGCACTCTTTTATCATGTAAAGATAAAAAGATACCCTGCTATGCTTTCAGATCTATGAAGGGCTCTTATTCAAAGCCTTAGCACTCATGAAAGCCCCCATGTCAACTGTTCTCGGTTCCCCTTTGCCTTCTTGGACCTGTTGGTACTTCTTACTGAGTCCCCCTCCTCAGAACAAAAAAAACACACAACTCTACCTTCACGTCTCGATGGATGATGCCTAAGTCGTGGAGATAGCCTATGAATAACAAGGATGTCATGTACTGAAGCTCTCCTAGCCTTTCTCATTTTGCTGATAGTCTCCACCCCACCCCTAACCCCATTCTTTTACCTACAAAGTTAGTATCAATGACCTCTGACATGCCACCGATTTTCCCTCCCCATTTCCATTACACTTACACAGCACCAGAACCAGCTCAGCAGCAAAGAGGCGGATGGAAGCCTCAGCAAAGCAGCCGACAGCAGACCACAAGGAGTACAGATCTGTGCTGCAATAACTGCACACTGTAAACCACCAGAAAACTAGGCAGTATTTGAAGGCTACGATGCCTGGGTTCAAGGCATTAGTAGACCTCCTGCCCAAATGGATGCCACCTGCTGTTCCCTCTCCCTTTGGGAGAGAGAAGTGCTATGAGAAAGGGAACAGAGCAAAGGCAGAACAAGAGAGAGGGACAGGTAATCTCAGAGGGGGAGTACATAACGACCCTTGAGAATGAGGTCAGTCACTCACTAATGAAGAGGTGCCGTTTTCCCTGCCAGCTGTCCCCCAAACCGTGTATAAAAGGATGGTTGATCTGTCGCTTGGGATGAAGAAAACAGCAAGTTAAAGGATGGTCATTGTACATCAAGACAGCCAAAAAGCCAGGTTTTACCTAGCTGTGTAGAAAGGGAGCTGCTGACTTCACTTTTGGTTCAAGTGAACTCAGCAATTGGGACTGCTTGCCTGGTAATTCCAAAACATAGCACCTTAGCTAACTAAGTACGACTAAGAAATACACTAGGAGAGATTTTCCTGGCAGGCCTCAGAATAACTGATATAACTACTTTTCCTAGTTCTTCCCATGTTAAGAAGGTTGAAGCAGACGGAGGGGACAGAACCCGGAAGAGCACAACTAGACAAAAAAGGTGCTTTCCCCACCTAGGATTTAGCTCTTCTCAAAACCCTTTCCAGGGCTATTCATACCTGGATGTTAACCTCTTCTTTGCACTGCCTCAGGCTGTCCCTCTGTAAGACTTTTACCTTGGGTACCACCTATAAGAGGAGAGGCATGATGATTCCTAGAGGGGAATAGTATTACTGAATTGTTTATTCCCCCCAACTCTCTAGAATCAAGATTGAAGGCAACAAATAGAACGTAGAAGAGTACCTAGGTCCCTACCTTCACTGCAAATACTGCTTTCTCACCACAATCTAGCACCTTGAGGACAGTTCCAAAAGAGCCTTTAGCCACAAGGCCTAAAATCTGTACAAAGAAATGGAGAACAGGGCAATTAAGACTGTAGAATTTTCTCCCTAAGATTGAGAAGCTTTCAGGGATTTCATTTACCTACCTTCAGCTGCTGCTGCCCCCTAAGGGGTCTAATGGGAAACTCCGGCAGAAAAAGGTTGATGAATTGAGGCACTGGCCACTCAGACAGAGGCTTCTCTAATAGCAGTGGAACTGGCTCCAGGGGCTTCTGATGCAGGCATTGATGACCCCGTTGTCCCCAAAGTTCTTCCAGACCTGACCTGGTGGTCCCCACACCTGACCAGAGGCTCTTCCAGCCTCGGACCAAGGGACCCCAAATGTTGCCATGCCACTAGGAACCAAGGAAGCCACTCTAAACCTTCTGCCCTTGAGGTATTACAATCTCTGCCTATCTTAGGTAATTCCTCCCCAAGTCTCAACCCTAACTAGAGGTATGTTTGTGAACACTTGGTAAAACTACTGTAACTACCCTTGCTTTGGACCAAGGTCTAGATTTCCTGGACACAATTCAAATAATCTAGGAAAGTAATCATTAGCTGTTTCCCCAAAAGCTATTAAAAATACAGCCTGCATCTCTCAATATGGAACTGAGATACCTCCCTTCCCCACCCCCACACTGGGCCTCACTAACACTCCTCACCAGCTGCTTCCCAGACCTCAAGTTCATGACTCCATCACCTCCCCTAAGCAGGCTGTCAACCCCACAGCCTACCTTCTGAGAAGCAGTCACTTGGGCATGTTGCCCCTGCCGACAGCTCACTGCTCCCATCCCCAGCCTCTGCCTCCTCTCCACTACATCTGCTGTCCCAGTTACATAAGCAATTCCTCCCCCTGATGCTGCATTACACGAGCCCCACCTTCTCCTTGCTGTTTGTGACTAGAGCTGAAAATGATGCAGCCAAACCTTTCTGATCCCAAATCCTATTCCCCCAGGTTTAGTCAAAACTGAAATGTGCAGAGACCTAGCAGCATGGAGTCAGTGTCATGCCAGAGCTGGGAAGTATCTGCGATACTGCATCAGACAGAAGGGAAGAGGACACCTCATTAGAGTGGCAGCTAGAGGATGTGTCTTGCGTTGATGGAAAGGGAAGGACACTTACACTCAACATACATACACACGAGAAAAAAACACACAAAAAAACCAACATCAAATTTAAAATATATTTTTTCTCTTTAAATCATTTTCTTACCATTTTCCAGGGCACACCCCAGGGGGACCCATGGCCAGCCCTGGTTCCTATTGCCACTCTCCCAAGTGAGCTTGGCACAGACTAAGGAGAGGCCGATTCCCCCCAAAACACAAATATCTTTCATACAAGGCAGTGGAATGAGGGACGGATTAGCCCCTGCCAGCCTCTGATTTCTGGCACGGGGAAAGCAGTTACACTTAGAAATATATATATACATATACATATATATATATATTTATCTCTATAAAAAATTTACCACACTTGATCAGGACTGTCCCCCCACCCTTTTGGCTGACCCCAAGGGAACCAGATCCTAGCCTCAGCCCTATTCCCTGTTATCTTGCTCTTGATGTCTCATGGGCCCTGGGCCTGCTGATCAGTTTGAGGTAGAACTCTCAGCATTATCTACCATGCTCTTCAGGGAACAGACCAGATGCTGAAGAGCAGTGCCTCTCTCCACAGTAACCTGTGGGGTCCTGGCCCCACTGATCCTGATGGATAATGGGAAGCACCTCCCACCTCACAAGGTTCTGGGGCTGGAGCTAGAGTCAGCTCCTATATTTCAGCCACTCTTGGATTGCCAGGTCACTTGCGCCTGCCAAAGATGGACTTCTTGCCAGGGTTCTTGTTGTTCGCACTTAAACCGATGAGGAGCCGAGCTTTCTTCTCTTCCTGCTGTTCCATGTTGAGGTCTGATTTAGTTGCTAGCTTTCCCCGGACCTCAGACCCTGCTGCAGACTTCAGCCTTAGCTTCTCTTTGATTACCTGATAGGTTAGAATAAAAGGGAATGTCAACATTAGTAGGACAGGCAGAATAAAAGTAAACCAAGTTAATGAAGATTTATTAAACTTAATGTTAAAAGCACAATGGAACAATTCAAATTATAAAATGATCTCTGCTTTAAAGAAGCATACAATTTAGGGTCCATTCTAAAACTAAGTTCCCTAAAAACTGAGCTCTCAGTTCCCTAAAAATCAACAGCTGTTAACGTAGGAAACACTAAATATTCAAATTAATCATCAAAGTCACTCACTTCATTCACCTGCCCTTTCCCAAGATTGCTTGTTAATATAGCCTACAATAAAATGTTCCCGGGCAGAGGAACTGCTTGCCACCCCTGCTAATCAGTCAAGAACTCTGGTGGGATACCTGAGCAACCAGGGCTTTCCGGCTGTCCCTCTTAACAGCCATGGCAAAGTCCAGCCACGTCCATGTGTTATTGTGGTATTCCAGACAGGGGAGTACCAGGTTAAGGTCACCCCAGTCCACACTATTCTTCTCACCCTGCAAGAGGAAAAAGGGGGACAGAAGAGGGAAGATACACATCAGTTGTTATTTTCAATGCAAACTAGTATTTGAGTCTAACTCTAGTCAGTACTTTGCTACAGCAGTAACCGACAGATACTGATAATGGTGCTGACTCCTGAGGAAGAGAGCAGAGAGAACAGGAGATATATCACTCACATACTAGCTTCACAAGCTGAACTGTCTTTAATATACGATGATCTTATCTGGTTCACTCCCACCCTGTTCTAAAAAATGCTGGGGAGGAGCAGACCTTGTAGCTGACACACAGTGGAACTTGTGGGATCTTTATGCAGATGAAGGAGTTGTTCATGGCAGCTCGCTCTTTCATTTTGTCAATATCATCCACAGGGTGCTAGAATAAGCAGGCAAAGTATGAGTCCCTGAAACCATCAGAAGAAACTTAGGACCCCAAACATCTCCCTCTCCTGTCACCCTTGGAGTAGATGCAAAGGAAACAGAGAAATTCTCAGCCAATCAGGAAAAATGGACACAGTTCCAAAAAATGAAAAGACTAGTGGGCCAAACATAGACCAAAAGCTTGCAGCAAGAGGAGTTGAAGTGACCAGAGGGGAAAGGGGTAAAGGGGGTGGGGGGGATAAGGGGTACAATACAAACATGCAAATGTGACCAATATTGTAGATAATTACTAAATTTAAAAAAATTAAAGAAAGAAATCCTCAGTCAAGCCAAACAAATCAAGTTCCCATTTTTCTGTCATTAAGGACATGTCAGGTACCTCAGGTGCTTTGCGAAATGATCTCCTGACCCCAGAACTCCGATTCAAACCCTGTACCAAACCCTTCCCAGGGCCGAGTGGTGCTGCATCATCTGTTGCAATCAGCTGCCGAGGCTTCACCACTGGTATTCCTATGAAAAAACAAGCACAGCAGCTGTAGTCCTTTTTCTGACATGTCAGCTGTCCCTGGGGCTGCTACCCCATTTTCTCTGGAACTCCACCACAAAAATACTCACCAGTAGTCACCAGTTTAGATTTATCTTCTTCATCACCAACCTCATCATCCTCCACACTTCGGCCAGGAAAGAAAAAACCCATTATTCTATGGAAGAACTGGTGTGTCAGCTGGATGGTAAGAGGCACCACATTTACCTAAAGAGGAAAAAGCAGACATCATCCCTCAGTTTTTCTAACCCTGATAGAGCATAAAGTGACACAAGATAGCTGCTAGCTGCCTCTTTTTCCTGAGTACCCAAAAAGCTATTTACTAACCTCAAAGTGCTCCTTAACAGATATACCCCCAACTGGGGGTCGAACTTTACTGAAGAGGCGTAGGGCTAGCTGTCGTCCAGACTGGCAGGAGCTCTGGGGCCGCAGGACTACCTGAAGGGTAGAGTGATAAATTAATCCAAGAATCTTCTACAGATTGAGAGAAGCAGCAATGGTCTTGCTAAACTAGGTAAACTTTCACCATCTGAGATCACCACACAATTTCCAATGGTGGGTTTATGTGAAAGGGCCGTTACAAATGCCCACGCAGGGCCGGGCACAGTGGCTCGTGCCTGTAAGCTTCAGCCTATAAAGCGGCCAGGGCTAGGGATCACAGTTCGAGTCCCACCTGGGGCCCGTAGCGAGACCTAGTTCCAAAAAAATAGCTAGGCGTAGTGGTGCGTGCCTGTAATCCCAACTCCCTGGGAGGCTGAGGCTGGGGATTGCTTGAGTCTGTGGTACCCCGGACAACATAAGCCTGTGGTTCCACGGGCAAAAATAGCGAGACCTAGTCTCAAAAAAAAAAAACAAAAAACAATCAAATGCCCACACATGCCTGTAAGCGGCAGCCTAGAAGCTGCGGCCAGGGTCAGGGATCACAGTTCGAGTCCCGCTGGGGGCACATAGTGAGACCAAGTCCCAAAAAAATACCTGGGTGTGGTGGTACACACCTGTAATCCCAGCTAACTGGGAAGCTGAGGCTGAGGATTGCTTGAGTCTGTGGTACCCTAGGCAATGTGAACCTGCAGTTCCCCTGCAGTTCCCCAGGCAAAAATAGTGAGACCTAATCTCAAAAAAAAAAAAAAATGCCCAGGAGCAGCAAGCATGTGAATGGGCCAGAAATGGGGAAAAGACTTGCCTTATAGACAGCATTGGGTAGAAGGTTGTTCATAGTGAACCAGCCCAACTCCAGAAGATGTTCTGCTGTATCATCAGACTTATTCACCTGTGAAAAAAGATATCCCACCCCATGAGCTATAGTATGCATTTCTCAGGTGCCTGCTAGAGAATTGCTATATATCCTATTGTTTTTAGTTCTCCATATGCCTAATCCGTATTTTTTTGTTTGTTTGTTTTAGTTTTTTTGAGACTAGGTCTCGCTTTGTTGCCACAGGCTCATGCTGCCCGTGGTATCGTGGATTCAAGTGATACCCAGTCACAGCTTCCCAGGTAGCTGGAATTACAGGCGCGTGCCAACACACCCAAGTATTTTTTCGGGACTAGGTCTCACTATGTTGCCCCAGGCCAGTCTCAAACCACGATCCCCAGTCCCAGCCATGACTCCATAAGTTGTCACTTACAGGCACGCGCCACCGTGCCTGGTTAGTGCTTAATCCCTATTTTGCTCTCTCTTTCAACCTTAAGCATTCAATGTACCCTATAGGCTGGGCACGGTGGCGCATGCCTGTAAACAGCAGCCTAGGAAGCTATGGTGGGGACCAGGGGATTGTGGTTCAAGTCCCACTCAGGGCAACATAGCGAGATCTAGTTCCAAAAAAATAGCTGGGTATGGTGGCATGCACCTGTAATCCCAGCTACCTGGGAAGCTGAGGCTAAGATAGCTGAGTCCATGGTACCCTGGGCAACATGAGTCTGGAGTTCCATGGGCACAAATTGCAAGACCTAGTCTCCAAAAAGGAAAAAAAACAAACAAACAAACTATATATATATATATACACACACCCTATAATCCAGTGTTGCTCGTGGATGATAAATAAATGTCAGTATTACTTTCAACTCACTGTGACACTCAAAATGGTCTTATTTCCACAGGTCCAGGAGCTTGGGGGAGAAAATAATAATGGTTCTCGTCCATGCAAAGGGTAACTGCAGGAAAGCTGAATGCTAATATAGAATGAATGATTCTATTACACACTGACTTGAAATATTATTCCCTCTGGACATTTCTAGAGACGCTAGTCAATGAGGAAAGCATTTGATCAAGCTTATGGATCTCTGTATTATTTCACATTATAAACATGGCTTATGGGACCTCTGCTCATATTTCAATCACTAATAATCATTTAATAAGTAGCCCCTTTTTGTTTATCTCATCTTGTGAATCAGACTTCTGAGATAGGTCCAATGCCTCCTCTTAACACAGCTGCCATTTTGCAGCTGTATATGTCCGATACCTTGCTGTAGAGGAACCGTTGAAGCTCCAGTTCAGCGATTCCCAGCTGTCCATCTTCCTCAGTGAGACGCCACCGTGCCTGAGCGAAATAGAACTCAGTGCGACGAACCACACTCACATCTTCTTGGTGCTTTCGCAGCTCCATTTTGTTGGCCTGCTGCAACTGGAAATCCCTGAAACATCTATAAATGGACATGAGGATCAAAGTCAATAAGGGCAACAGGGTTAGGGTGAAGTTAAATACTCTAGAATGATGCAGAAGATAAGCCCCAAAGATGGACTTATTCTGGAACAGTTATTCTCATTTTTTTCATGGATTCACTATTCCCTTCACCCTGGACATTAGATGCACAAAGTTCATCTTTCAGAGAAAAGATGTACCTTATTGTTTGTACCTTATTGATACAGTTAGTTTCTTGTCACTAATGACCCCTATGATTGTAGCTACAACTGTGCAATTATGAGTAACTTCAAGATACTTCCCTTTCAGTTCAGTTGCACCCTGTCAACGTCACAAAGTGATCTTTCCCAGTTACCCATTTTTCCCCTTGCCCTGGAGATACTCTACTGAAAATCCAAAGGAAGAGATCTGTTTTCAACCTCTGGGTCAAGTCCACCAAGGCTCATTCAGAAAAAGATGCCTGAATCTACTTCAATAGCCTTTGCTAATACACACTGGACTAAAGATTCTGAGAGCACAGGCAAGAAAGACATCCATTCCAGGTAGGCCACTGGGAAAGGGCAGGTAAAGAATGCTGGGTCACCTGATGAGGATATTAAGCTCTTCACTTTCCAGCTGCAAGGTGGCCTTTTCCTGGTTTAGTTGCAACTGAAGCTTCTGGTTCAAGTCAAGCAGGTTCTCATTCTTGCTGTCGTCCTGCAAAGACTAAGGATGGGAGAAAATGAGAGGTCACTTCCTTTGTCCTAAGAGATCTAACTATCTTCAAACCGCCAGGTCACTACCTTCATGACAGAATACATCTGCTTTTCCAGCTGCCGAATCTGAGCCACGTGCTGCCGCACAGCCTCCTGCAAATGCAATATGCTGCTGCGCTGCTCCTCAGGGTTGCTAGAGATCTCCAGCTGGAACCTGACCCGCTGCTTCTTCTCACTATGCTCCTAAAGTGATGGCAAAGGAAATGACAAAATCCTTTAATACACATCTTACCAAAAAGTGGAAGAGAAAAAGAAACAGGGGGAAGGAAGGAAGGAAGGAAGGAAGGAAGGAAGGAAGGAAGGAAGGAAGGAAGGAAGGAAGGAAGGAAGGAAGGAAGGAAGGAAGGAAGGAAGGAAGGAAGGAAGGAAGGAAGGAAGGAAGGAAGGACGGACGGACGGACGAATTGGGGATCTCTTCTGGAAATTCTGTATCACCATGTAATAGCAAGAGTAAGGCCAAAGCAGATTTAATAATATGGATTTCCCTGGAAGTTAGTCTCACCAATGGGGATGAAGATGGAAGTGAGAGCTTTTAGATACTGCCTAAATTTCAGAGGTATTTAGATGACTGAGCAGAGACTGAACTGACTGAATTGACCAAGAAAAATAATCATGTAAACAGGCTCTACAGTCTTAGAACACTTGGGCCTTTCCAACATAAGTGATATATAACTGCCATTACTGACTAATAGATGATGAGCCAACCACAAGGCACTTTTTCAATTATTAAGTATGGCTTTTCTTCCTGGACTGCAATGAAGGGCAGGGTCTAGGGGTTCCTGTGAGGCCAGTGGCATTCTATAAGGGCTCATGCGCACCTTCCGCTTGGGTTCTACATGGAGCAGCAGGTTGTTCACAATGTCCAGGATCATGGCGTACTGAGCAGGGTTGGTGGATATTTCCAGCTCGTGATGGATGAGGGTGAAGGTATCCACAGCCCCTATGTAATCATTAGCAGCTAAATTAATTTACTCCTTAGATATTTACCCCACCTCCTAACCCATGTCTGGAGTCACTCCTCAGCCTTTTGTTAACCCCACAGAAAGGACTTAGTAGGCAGAAACATGTTTACTTCTTTCCGAATCAAATGATATTCATTCACCCCAATTCCCAACAGTACAGGCATACTCTCTTATATTAGGACTTACAAAATACAGAGTCAAGTGAAATGTTAATGCCTATTGCACAGTTAGACTTTTAGTGACATTATTGCTTTAAGACCACTAAGAAAATAAGTATTCTCACAAGTTCCCTAGTCCCCTCCTAAAAATCTTTCATGCCCTGAATACCTTCCTGCTTCTTTAGGATATCTTCCTTTTCCTGGTTCTCATGAACCTCAGGTGGCTTAATCTGAGTTGCAAGCTCAGGATCAACGTCATGGCTGTAACTAATATAGTACATTCGGCAGTTGCAGCGCGAAATGATTCGTTGGACTTGCTGGGCTTGCTGTGCCTCAGCTGGCTGGTTCCAATCTGGGAAGAGGTGAGAAAGACAATCTCAATAATGGTATTTTGAGAGCCTTCCAGCTATGTGTGATGCCTAGAGAATTCCAGACACTTCCAACCAGCCTTAACACAAAAATGGTCCTACTTTACCATATTTTTATCTTAAGAAGATGTAAGGAAATAAGGCCCCTTTGGGATGCCCTAACTGTTACAGGATGGGGAAGACAGAAAAGCGAACCTGTAGTGGTGGTAACCATGCCTCCCACTGCCTGTCCACTCTCCATCAGCTCCTGCACAGAATCCAGACTACGCTGCTGGTGCTCCTCAATATTCTTCACCTGAAGACAGAGATACGGGTTCCTGGGTCAAAGATCTCCATGAGATCTTAAGTAGTTATTTCACCTGTCTGAAACAGCTTTAAGGATCTCCCAGGATAAAGAAAATGTTTGTCACCTCTTCCTTCTGTCCCAAACCACACAAATTTCCAAGCCCAACTGAAGCTACATGCACATTGTACCAGGCCCACATGACTCAGTCCAGAAAGTCAAGCTAGGTTAAAATCAAATCATGGCCGGGCATGGTGGCTCGTGCCTGTAAGCTTCAGCTTATGTATGAAGCGGCCAGGGCTAGGGATCGCAGTTCGAGTCCCGCTGGGGGGCCCGTAGTGCGACCTAGTTCCAAAAAAATAGCTGGGCGTGGTGGCGTGCGCCTGTAATCCCAGCTACCTGGGAAGCTGAGGCTGGGGATTGCTTGAGTCTGTGGTACCCCGGGCAACGAGAGCCTGCGGCTCCACAGGCAAAAATAGCAAGACCTAGTCTCAAAAAAAAAAATAAAAAAAAAAATAAAACCATGGCCCAGGCCACACCCACTAAGATGGCTACTTAAAAAAATAATAGCTGTTGTCAAGGATGTACAGAAATTGGAACTCTGCAATGTTGACAGCAAACTAAAATTGTACCTTTTACATTTGTAAAAATGTCAAACACATTGTAAAACAGTATGGCAATTCCTCAAAATATTAAAAATAGAACTGCTATATAACCCAGTAATCCCTCTTCTGCCTATATACTTAAAAGAATTGAAAGCAGAGTCTTAAAAGAGATTAGTACAC
The DNA here is from genome assembly GCA_004024945.1 of Uropsilus gracilis. Lineage (NCBI taxonomy): Eukaryota > Metazoa > Chordata > Mammalia > Eulipotyphla > Talpidae > Uropsilus > Uropsilus gracilis. The sequence goes on from PVHY01001648.1 coordinate 146,838, forward strand.
CCAGATTCGTAACAGCCTTGCTCACAACAGTCAGAATATGGAAGCAACGCAAGTGTCCATCAGTGGGTAAATGGAAAGCTACATATGGCAAATACATACAGTAGAATATCATTCATCCTAAAAGGAAGGAATTCTGCTTCAACATAGATGAACCTGTAGGACATTATACTAAATGAAGCAAACCAGTAAACATTCTATGATTCTGCTTATAAAAGGTACCTTAAGTAGTAGTCAGATCATAAAGAAGTAGTCAAAATCATGACAGAAAGCAGAATGGCTGTTTTCTAGGAACTGAGAGACAGGAAGGTGAGGTGTTACATTCGATGGGTATAGCTTCAGTTTTATAAAAAGGAAAGGAATTACTGTGATGGATGGGGGTGAAGAATGCACAATACCATGGATATATTTAACATCACTGAACTGTACATTTAAAAATGGCTAAGATAAAGCCAGGCATGGTGGTGTGTGGCTGTAAGCACCAACCTACAGAGCGCAGCTGGAACTGGGGATTGCATTTGAGTCCCACCTGGGGCAACATAGCGAGACCTAGTTCCAAAAAAATAGCTGGGCATGGTGGTGCACCTTTAATCCCAGCTACCTGGGGAGCTGAGGCTGGGGATTGCTTGAGTCTGTGGTACCCTGGGCAATTTGAGCCTGCAGTTCCACGGGCAAAAATAGCGAGACCTAGTCTCAAGAAAAAAAATGGCTAAGATAATAAATTTTATGAATATTTTACCACAATAAAAAAAAAAGCTGGAAAAAAATCTTGTCTTGTTTTTTTGTTTGTTTTTGAGACTAGGTCTCGCTATTTTTGCCCGTGGAACCACAGGCTCTCGTTGCCCGGGGTACCACAGACTCAAGCAATCCCCAGCCTCAGCTTCCCAGATAGCTGGGATGACAGGCGTGTGCCACCACGCCCAGCTATTTTTTGGAACTAGGTCTCGCTACGGGCCCCAGGCGGGACTCGAACTGCAATCCCTAGCCCCTACCCCTTCATAGGCTGAAGCTTACAGGCATGAGCCACCGTGCCCGGCTTGGAAAAAAAATCTTGTCATGAACAAAAATTTCACCAAAACCAATGACTTTCAGAAGGAGAAACACCAGATGGTGTCACTAATATATGGAATATAAAGTAACTAAATTAACAGTCAGATAGCCAGGCATGGTGGCGCGTGCCTGTAGTACAAGCGCTGGGAGGTAAGAGGCAAGAGGCCTGGGATCACTTGAATTCACCGGTTCGAGATTATCCCGGGCAACACAGTGAAACCTGGTTTCAAAAAAGCGGGTGGCAGGTGCCTGTAATCCCAGCTACCTGGGAGACAGAGGCTGGGAATCACTTGAGCCCGCAGGATCAGGATTACCCCAGGCAATATAGCAAGACCTAGTCTCAAACAAAACAAAACAAAACAAAACAAAAAACAGTCAGATAAAGACAAGCTGAAAAGCCAACCCTTAATAATAGCTGACAACAGAACTGAAACACCAAGGGGGGAGGAGGAGGGGAAAGAACAAAGAGAGAAGAAATCCCAATGGTCTATGGTGGTGGAATATGGGTGAGTTAGTGGTGTGTACATTGTGGAACACCTGATGGCCTGTTGGGGATACCTCAATATTACCTGTTAAAAATAAATAAAATAAAAAATAAAAACAATGACTTTCCCACACATTTTAGCAATTCACGTATCTGTGTTGCTATTTACTGTCATCAGAAAACCACTCTGACACTGTTGCCAAGGGGTAAGGAACTGAATTCTTTTGAATCTCTGCCAAGCTGAAGCCAAAATGAATAATAAAATGAATAATGTGGGGAGAGACCTGCAAGGAGATCTGCCAAGTCACAAAAAAATTCAAACAGGAAAGGCAAGATCAAATCCCTCCCACCTACTAAGCCCAAGGAAATTCCACTCTAAAGCTAATATCATAGCTCAAAAAAGGGGTTGAGTTGCATACCTAGAAGCAGCAAAAATGCCAGATAGAGAGGTTTTACATAATATCTCTACTGCTATATAAGCAGTCTTCTGTGACTCCCTTCTGAGTCTACCTGTAAAGGGCAAAGACTGTCTGGACCGCAGCTGTATTATCAGCATTATCTCATATTACCAATCATTACTTGGCTTAACATCTGCTTTAAGTGCTTACTACCATTTCTTTCTTTTTTTTTTTTTTTTTTTGAGACTAGGTCTCGCTATTTCTACCCTTGCCCGGGGTACCACGGACTCAAGCAATCCCCAGCATCAGCTTCCAAGGTAGCTGGGATTACAGGCACACGCCACCACGCCCAGCTATTGTTTTAGAACTAGGTCTCGCTACGGGTCCCAGGCGGGACTCGAACCATGATCCCTAGCCCCGGCCGCTTCATAGGCTGAAGCTTACAGGCACGAGCCACCGTGCCCGGCACCAGGGTAGTCTTGAACCCATGAACTCAAGTGATCCCTGTACACTTGCCTCCCAGCACTTGGATTATAGGCACATGCCACCACACCTAGCTATTACTACCACTTCTATAATTGCACTTGAGGGTGCCTGGACTGAGCCCTCAGATCGATGGTATAAGAAGCAGCAGTCATGGAGAAAGTAAGAGGAATCAGTTTTATCCCCAGTAAATATAATGACAAATGAAGTTAGGAGATTGTTTCTTATCACAAAAAGCTGGGTCTCATAAGTCATTTGGGGGTACTATGTCTAGTACAAGACAGACAATTAACACCTGTTACATAATGGCAATGCAGAATACTGGCTAGGTACATCTCATAACCACTAGATCTCCCAATAATTCTGATACTACTATGTCCTAAAAATTATAAGGCAAATTCAGTTTTACCAAGAAATGGAACATTTACAGGCTAATCCCTGCCAACTGTTCATCATCTCATCATCTAACAAAAGACATCTTGACACATACTTAAACTTCCAAGACATACTAACCTTAAGCTTAAAAAAAAAAAAACAAAACTGGTAAGACTATTTTCTATCATGAAGCATACTTATTTCAAAATTTTTTCTCAATGTTGTCAAACTTTTCAACTATCCTGTGCATGAATTCCATTTTACAAGTAAATGCAAGTTGCCCAAGGGTTCCTGAATGCTATAATGACAAAGGTGGCATTAGAAACTGCTTAACCTGACTTCTAGATAGTCTTCTTATCTGACCTGCTGCTTTGTGAAACAACCAATCATCTTCCTAAGAGAAAAGGGAACTAGAGAGCTTATCTAAAATTCTGACATACTACCTGGTTTTCTTGGCTCCAGCTGATTCCTGTGATCTTATTAAAAAGAATCAGCAAAAAAAAAAAAAAAAAAGAATCAGCAAGCCGGGCACGGTGGCTCGTGCTTGTAAGCTTCAGCCTATGAAGCGGCCGGAGCCAGGGATCGCGGTTCGAGTCCCGCCTGGGGCCCGTAGTGAGACCTGGTTCCAAAAAAACAGCTGGGCGTGGTGGCACACGCCTGTAATCCCAGCTACCTGGGAAGCTGAGGCTGGGGATGGCTTGAGTCCGTGGTACCCCGGGC